>BLKR01015356.1:0-79427 GCA_011170035.1 Teleogryllus occipitalis | reverse complement strand
CTCCCGCTCAGCAGTCGACTCCTCTAGCCTAGCAGTCGACTCCTCCGGCACATCAGTCGACTCCTCTCGCGCAGCAGTCGACTCCTCCGGCGCAGCAGTCATCTCCTTCCGCGCAGCAATCTACTCCTCCCGCTCAGCAGTCGACTCCTCTGGCGCAGCAGTCGACTCCTTCCGCGCAGTTTCCCATTCATATTTGCAGCGTTGAGTTTTAGATCTATAAAAAGAAGAGTGATATTTTTATCATGTTTTATTGTATACCCCAAGTTGCTCTCTTGCAATAGTGTTAATGGGTTGAATGCTAAACGAAACCACATTGACGAGAGAGAATCTCCTTTGAATATTCCTCTTCTAATGTTAATGGATGCAATTTTTCTATTTTCAATATGAAGGTTTGTTCTCCACGTCATTATCATCGCTGTCAAGCATTTAATGATTCCCGGGGAGATCTTGTAAATTTCAAGAACTTCCAATAGCCAGTCGTGAGGGACATGCGTTTCTCAAATCTTATCTTCCAAGCTGGTGTCTTCTGCTTCTGATTTCTTTCCTGAAGAATGTGTTGGTATGTTTTCTGTTCATTTCCCTGGATAACAGTTACTGCAACGCAGTATATTGCAAGATGTATTTCTGTCAAGTCATGAGTGTAATTTATGTATTGACCCAAAACTTCATTTACTTCTTTCAGTGTTGGCGAAGCTTTCGCAATGTTGTTTAGGACAGGGACGTTTGGTCTATTTGAAGATTCTGTATTGCGATAATATTCGAGAAGGCTATGGAATTTTTGATGCACTGTGTTTTGTTCGTGTTTCTTCTGTAGAGATAGAGTTGTCATTGTCTGCTATCATTTGAAGGCTTTCGATACCGTCATCCACCGCCAACGCACAAGTAGTATATTCGGGCCTTCCATTAATTTCATCTGGATGATTTTGCTTTCATCCTTAACTTCTCGACGTATGTTTTCTACTTCTGTTGGTGTCACATAGCCATTCTTAATTATAATATTCTTTCAATCCACCAAATTCTGCTCGGTTATGTCGATTTCTGGATGTGCATTAGTGTATTCCTGTAAGAAGTGATATCTGTATCCTGGAAGTGGAATTTCCTGACACCGAAGGGCACGGTGAAATATTATTATTATTATTATTATTATTATTATTATTATTATTATTATTATTATTATTATTATTATTATTATTATTATTGTTGTTGTTCCTCTGGAATGGATCAAGGGCAGCGTACTAACTTCCCGCGGTGTGGTCCCCGAGTTCGATTCCCGGTCGAGGCAAAACTATAGTTGTAGCTTTCCTTTCAAATCGTCCCAGTTTCTGTAGCTGTGTGACGAAGAAAAGCTCAAGCAGGCGGATGTTGTTAGTTACGGAGAAGAGAATACGTCATGTTCGCCTCATGTGGCTCTAACCCTCAAGCATGGAAATTTAACTAGGCCTAGGCAAAGGCCTGGCCCAGTTGCTGGCCGGCGAAGTCGGATTACCGTCCCAAAACGCCAAATACATTATTATTATTATTATTATTATTATTATTATTATTATTATCATCATCATTATTTGTTTTCTTTTCACTACAAAAAGTGTCGGAGGACAATCTCAAGGCACAATTTGTCAGTACGAAGTCATGGAGCTTCGGTGAAGAAATACTTTTACTTATGGTCTTGTGTTAGTACAGTTCTCACAACTTGTAGTCTTTTACATTTTGATGGATTCAAGTGATGTCTTCATATTCTAAGTACGCTTTCTTCCCTAATCGAGACTCAAAAATTTCCTGACTATATTTGCTGTGCCCAGTAAAGCGGCTTTTTGCATTGTTCTGAGGTGTTTTTCTTTTAATCGCAGCCTTTGTCCAGTTTTCAACCAATCCTTGGTTACCACGCCATTTGCTGACACTATCACAGGCACTACGTCTACGCTCTGCAACCTATACATGTCCCTCAACTCCACAGCGAGAGGTTGGTATTTTCGTTTCTTTTCAGCAATAGTTGACACCAGTTTGTCGCCTGTGGGAACTGCAACATCGATTATCATTGCTCTTTTTGTTGTTTTATCAAATAAGACAATATCTGATCTGTTTGCTTCAACCGCCCTGTCTGTTATAATCGTGCTGTCCCATAACATTCGTGCCAAATGATTACTGATAACTTGCTGAGGCTTACATTTGTAATAGGGTTGCTCCTCTTCTGCAAGTTGATAATTCTTTGCCAGTGCCTGGTGAATTACTTTGGCTACATTATTATGTCGTTGTAAATATTCAGTTTGCGCCAAAGATGGACATCCGTTACTTATATGCTGGATTGACTCATTGTTGATTTTACACAATCGGCACCTGCTATTGATCTGTTGGCCCAAGACATACTTTTGATAAGCTCTTGTTTTCACTACTTGGTCTTGTATGGAGAAGAGGAATCCTTCTGTTTCACCATAAAGCTCCGCTGTTCGTAGCCATTCCGTGGACCATTTCAGATCAATATCATCAGCAGTCAGCGTTGTTATAAACCGGCCATGTAGCTCTTTCGTCTTCCAGACATCAACTCGGTCCTGAGCTGTTAGATAGGAAAAGCTTCTACTTTCTTGGGCTAAACTTAATGGGCTGATGTTTTTATCCTGAAAACAAATTGCCTTGTGAAGTGGAGTGTCACGTGAAAGGAAAAATTATGGAGTTTCTCCTCCTGCTGACGACATAATACTTCTAAATTTAGCAGTCCTCTGCCTGCTTTATTTCGAGATAGATATAACCTTTGTATCGAACTATGCGGATGGTGAAGTCGATGTTTAGTTAGCGTCGTTCTCAGCTTTCTGTCGAAAGTTTGCAAAGAGGTGTCGGTCCATTTTATCACTCCGAAGGTATATGTTGCAACAGGAATAGCCCATGTGTTAATTGCAGTAATTTTGCTTCTCGAATTGATATGCGTCTCACATATTTTATTTACTCTGGAGATTACCTTCTTTTGAATCGTATTTCTGGCATTTGTGTCAGAAATTTCCAATAGCTGCAACATTCCTATGTATTTGTAAGTGTCTTCATTGCCAAGGCTTTGAATAATGATGTCACTAGAGAGTTGTAATTCTCCTTCCTGTTCTTGAACTTTACCACGTTTGACATTTAATATCGCACATTTATCTAAACCAAATTCCATGCAGATATCTTTGCTGAATTGTTGGACAAGCATAAACTCACTATGTAGTTGGTCTTTATTACATGCGTAGAGTTTAAGGTCATCCATATAAAACTGATGCGATATGTGAACATCCGGATTTCTCTTTATACAATATCCATATCCGGATTCTCTTATTCTGCTCAGTGGGACGAGGGCGATGCAAAACCACAGTGGGCTCAAACTGTCGCCCTGAAACATACCTCGCCGAATTCTGACTTCCCTGGTCTGATAGGAAACACCACCTTGCCTAACGTGAATAAAGGTCTTCCACTCGGACATGCATACAGAGAGAAAATTCAATAAAACTGGATTAATCTTATAAATTTCAAGGGCGCGTAAAAGCCATGACTGAGGAACAGAGTCAAATGCCTTTTTGTAGTCCACCCATCCTACAGATATATCATGTAGGCGTTTGCGAACTTGCTGTGTGATCACACTATCTATAACTAAAAGCTCTTTGCATCCTCGTGTCCCCTTTTGACATCCAATTTGCTCAGGAGGTAAAAGGTTTTGATTTATCAGATGATCATTAATTTTGGAAGCTATAACTGATGTCAATATTTTGTATAGTGTTGACAGACATGTGATTGGCCGAAAGTTCTCTGGTTTACTATTGTCACCTTGTTTAGCCAACATAATTGTTTTCCCCGCCAACAAGTATGTAGGTAAAGTGACTGGATCTTGCAGAGCAGCGTTAAAGGAATTAGCTAGGTGAGGGTGGAGAGCAGGAAAGTATTTCCACCATACATTATGAATGCCATCAGAACCAGGTGCCTTCCAGTTCTGTGTCTTTCTGGTGGCTGCTGTAATATCAGCTTCAGTAATCGTAACTGATTGCATTTCATCTATATTTCGGCAAGCTTCTATTTCTTGGCGGATCCAATAAGCTTGCTCATTGTGTTGTTGAGGTGCATCCCAGATTTTAGACCAGAAATTAAACATAGAATCCTCACTCGGAGGCTCAACTCGCTGCTCTCTCTCATCGGCTGCTTCCAGTTGTCTGTAGAATCTGTTCTGATCGGTAGAAAAAGTCGATTCCTGCCGCCTTTTCTCGGAAGATTCGCTGTATCGTCTGATTCTAGCCCCCAGCGCTGTAATTCTTTATTTGAGTCTGTCTTCCTCTGCTTCCAACTTTTGATCCAGGTTCTTAGAATTCATTCTGATTTTTAACCTCCTAGCTATAGATCTTATTCCTGTTTTCACCCTTTTGGAGATATCTCCTCTCTTGGCAAAATACTGTGTCAAATGGCCAATATCTTTCCTAGCTTTATTGATTTTTTCCTGAATATTCCTCTTTCATAATGGTGTTTTCTCAATTCTGGGGTTGAAACAAGTTGTCGACGTTCGTTTATTGTTATTTACTATTTCTCTTCCCATACACACACAAACAGCCAGGGCAGCACAATGCACTTGTCCAGCTAGCTCTTCCAGAGTACTGGGTGTAAGACACAAATCTTTGAAGATGAGATTCATCTCTTTACAGACATCGTAAAACTTCTTATTGTCCGTGATTTTTGGTATACGAGGACGATCTTGAAGTGGTATACCTGTATACAAAATATGATACTTTTCGTAGTTGTATTTCAGATTACAAATAAGTTTCTCTTTCTCAATATTGAGTGGTGTTACTTCCTGAATTTCAGCTACTGTTTCTTCCTCTAGATGTTCTCTCTCCAGTTCACCTGCCTGTGTCTGAGTTTGCTGTATCATATTTTGTCGTAATTCCATTTGTACTTCTTGTTTTATTTGATCCAATTCAGCATATGACAATGCATTTCTTCTTTGGATTGAATTGAGTTGACTACAAATTCGTTGTTCATCCAGGGTACTATTAGGATACATTTTTTCCACTCAGCGTGCATCCTCACTCTGTATCCTTCACTTTCTGTCTCCACTCTGGTACTTCGATAGTACGCACGCATTACAGAGATATTCATCTCTTTAGACCATTTCATGCGTTGGCCTATCAGACTTGAAGTGGCGGAAGACGTAGCATATGCATCTGCCCTCAAGCCACTTCGTCTAGAAACAGATGGAGAATTTTCTGCGGTCACCATGAGTGGTGCGGCGCCGCTCCTGGCATCAGTACCAGGTCCACCGCTACCCACTGACACAGGTAACACATTTGACACAGGAGGCCCGGTGTCAGAAACTCCTGCGCGGTCCTGCAAAGACCGATCGCCCGCGACTTTATTTCTCAATATTCGTCTACTCATTTCGGGCTGTTGCATTTTAGAACTACTGCCAGCATTTTTTACAGCCGCCCCTAACATGGGAAACAGACGCTGTCGAAATACCGCCCCTAACATGGGGAACTGACGTGTCCATTTGCTTGGTTTCTTATTCGGGCACCTTCCCCTAGACAGGCTGGCTCCCCTCCCGCCTAAAGAGCCCTGTTTGCCTTACAAACCCTCTTCACCACATCGAAGGTCTTCTTGGTAAGGTCCTCTTCCGGAGCTTCCTTCTCGGGATGATCTTCTTGGTGCCGAGGTCCTCTTCTGGAGTACTTCTTCGTCTGACCCCTCTCCTTCGACCTGTCCGGCAAGGGAGGCCCTACCAGTAGCTACGCTACCGCCGGCATAGCTCTCAGGTTCACAGGGGCACACAAGCTCCACCACCAACGTCAAGGTCATGTACTCCCCAGGTGGGTTATTATTATTATTATTATTATTATTATTATTATTATTATTATTATTATTATTATTATTATTATTATCACCATCATCATCATCATTATTATTATTATTATTATTATTATTATTATTATTATTATTATTATTATTATTATTATTATTATTATTATTATTATTATATTTCTTTCAATGATAACAATTAATACAATTTTCTAAAATACATACTTAACTAGTGGTGCTACAAAATTGCACAGACTTTCTCGTAGTAAAGTTTTCTATTTTCCTTGGTTCGGAATGGCTTTACGGTCTTGCCCCATCCTGTTGCTAGCTGCCATCTATCGCCGTTCAAAGTAATTTTTTTGAAATTTTCGCAATTTTTCGGTTTTCTATTGGTAGATCCGATTTATTATTTTAAAGAATATTAAAGATGAATAAAACCTTGTCCTATATTGCAAATTTCGTTGAAAAATTTGGAGCCGATTTTAAGAAAACGCTGTTTAAGCGCCACTATCAATGCAAAATTTGAAGCTCTTTTTCACAGGAATCTTTTGAATTTTCGGAAAACTTCATGTCATTTGAAGCACTTGCACTCACAAATGCAATAGTGTTTACAAATCACGTGAAATATCACATATTAACGCCATGAGAGAAAAACAAAAGATTACAATAAAATTAACTTTGTCATTTTTAACTCTGCAATTAGCACTACCCGAAAAAATTGACGAAAAAATTTAGAGCCATTTTTGAGAAAATAGCGTTTGAACGTGTATGAAAATGCGGAATATTGGGCTGATTTTAACAGAAAACTGTTGATTTTTCAAGAATCTTCATGTGACAGTATTTGAAGTGCATGTAGGAGTAAAAACGTACCAAAGTACAAAAAATAATATAAAAAGAACATAAAGATTACAAAATAAGTACATTTTATTGAACTAAAAATTCACACTTAAAAATAAGAAATTTTCAGTGTCAATAGAAAAAACATTGTAGAAAGAGTAAAATTCTAAGTAACATCAACACAAATTTTAATTTAAAATCTCACAAATTATTCGTTAAAGCAGATTAGATGGGCCATGCATAGTGTTTGTGTGCGTGTGTGTTTTACATTTGTTGTTTCAACTCACGACGAAACGCGTCTCCTAACCCGTATTTGGGTGTTGAGCGCTTTTTTTGGAGTAATCCTCCGTTACTTTATGTGTCTGTCACGTCTCAACGCAGTCTGTTGTCAAGAGAACCGCCAGGTAGCATCACCGCGTACGCGCCTCCCACCACGCGCTCCTGCGTCCCTATCGGCAGGAATTGGGAAGGAAGAAGGATAGGGGTAGGGTTGAGGACACTTCACAGGTGTTGGACTAACCCTTGTGAAGCAGCCAAACTAGCTTTTGTTGGAACAAATTTCACATGGGATTCGACGGGAATCGAACCCGGACCTCCTTGGTGAAAGGTGAGTGACTTCGCTCTGCGCCACGAGATGACCGAGATAGGTTATGTGGGCATGGCCCATCGAACCCCAAAGCGACTTCCATAGCAAAAGTCAGAAAATATGTATGATTGAAGACGTTATAAAAAGAGAGAAGACACACGTAACATACCTTATCAATATAAATTATATATAAAATATTAGTTTTATGATATTATTTATTGTAAAATATTATATATTGTCGGAAAAATAAAACAACACAATTGAAATAATTATTCTTACCTGATATGATCACAAAATGAAATGGAATTCTCACGTGTAGCCAGCAGCAAAAACAGTAACACAAGTCGATTCCGCCGACGAATGATCTTTCTCTATACCTGTGGCGTAGCTAGGGAGGGGGCCAGGGGGCGGTGGACCCCGGGTAATACCATTTTATGGGTGACAACAATTATAAAATTTTATAGTTCGAATTATATAATTTTAATGATTTATTTTAAAATTATATTAATATATATAATATATAACATATATTAAATATAAAATATAAAAATATATTAAATATAAAATATATAAACTATAAAATATATAAAAATATATTCATTTAATAGTTGTACAATTAAATCATATATACTAAGAAAGCAAAGAAAAATAATGTAAAGTAAAACGCGAAACTAAAAGCAGTGAGCCCCAATTCTTCAGTTGTCCAAGTGTCTCGATTTCGGCGATTATCTTATCTTATCGTTAATCTTGATAAAATAATCTACAAATTATCTTTAATATCGTGCAAATATACTTGTATTTTTATTAAATAATGTATGAACTATTCAGATATATTATATTTAGTTTAGGTGGGTGACACCATTAGTGTTGCCCCGGGTGACACCAACTTAAGCTACGCCACTGCTTTATACTGCATATATACTCCGTATATATACGTATACGATAAAGTAAAAAAAACCGACATTCTCATTTACTCAAGGAATCACTTTTACTCAAATAGAACAGGGATTGAAATTCGTTGGCACTTTTCATATCCAATGAAAGGGCCCACGTGGATCCAAATACTTCATACACTTCATTTTATTATAAAGTAACAGCTTAGCATTATCCCTAAGGCCATGATAATATGTACTTCGAACTATTTTCAAAATGAAAAGTTACTGATTTGTCATATGTCTGATAGAACAGTGCTTCTTTAAATCAAATTTGTGAACGAAATGTGTTGCCAGAATCTAAACAATATGAAAGAAAGCAAATAGGATTGTAAATAACAAATGTGACGCAAACCTTGGCAACTAAAGCCAGAAACTTACTAATGCTTTAGGCCTCATTCACAATGCAAACTTAAACGTAACCGTAACGTAGTCGCAAAACCTAGAAATGGGTTATAAAGCGAGATCATTCACAATGGCTTGACGTAAACGTAGACGTGAGACGTAAACTTAGAGAGCTCGCAAGCTCCAAGCTTCTACGTTTAAGTTTACGTCGAAATTCTACCGAAGACCAATCAGAGAGCAGAATGAAAAAAAAAAAACAAATGCACAACAAAATCCGCGAGAAGGAAGGTCGACTCCAGATCGATTCTTGTTTATGCGTGTGTATTGGTGTGTATAGTCGAAAGGTAGAGCAGAGAAGTTTGTGGAGTTTTGGTACGAGTTGCGAACTGGTACGGATCTTCTCTCATTTCTCTTATTAAATTACTGAAGTCCCCTTGTTCTTCCCGTCTTGCATTTAAGGGATGAACCCACCAACGCCTTTCTCTGCGCCTCCTTCGTTTTAAATAAAGCGCCCCTAAAATTAATGCTGCAGAAGCTTGCAACAGCACAAGCTGCACGCCCTCTCTCCATGACAAAATCTGAACGTGGCATTAAATATATTTGCGGTACACGATTTAAAGCTCACTGCTCGCATATAACCTCAATAGGTAGGGGCGCAGCAGCTGCTCGCAAATGCGAAAGGTGAAATCGATAGGAGAGTCGAAAAAATGCTAGAATCGATCAATATGTTGAATTCTGATTGGTTCAGGCAAAACCTACGTTCCAGCTTACGTTTGCCATTGTGAATGCTCGTTTTTACGTGAAAAGTTTACTGCATAAGTTTACGGCTTACGTTACGTTTAAGTTTGCATTGTGAATGAGGCCTTAGGAAACACGCGCGCCTCAGAGCTTGCCACCCAACAGTTGCCCGCCAAACGTGTCATTCTCGGCATCTCTTAGGGCAATATCTACTAATCCTTTGGTCCCCAACCTGATTTTTGACGACAGTACATGTAGGCCACTGCTTCTCCGAGACCGTAAGACGCCCCGATTGAGAGCAATTTTCCAATTCAACGAAGTGTGGATTGAAGAAAATTTACGCTTTATAAAGCAACTTTAAAGAGTACAAATGTTTGCTCTTTTTAACAAGACCTTTAGCATTAACGCATTAACAAGACCTTTAGGTCGGATATTACGTTCTAATGGGTGACATTAAATAACTTGATACAGCCAACTATGCTTTAGCATTTTCTTTATTAAAAAATTTATTAGAAAAAAAATGATATCTCTTGTCACCAAAATTACGTTCCCAAAATTTACTCGTATATTGGAATCATACAATTGGAAGATGAAATACAAGTTAGGTCCTTGATGTAACTTTGAATTACAGGTTAAGGTCAACAGTGTAATTAATGAAAGCAAGCAAATGAATAAGGTGAAGGAAAGGTAAGGATGCCAAATAAATTATTAGTTTTCAATTAAATGAAATATATTTGCCAATCAGAATATATTTTAACTACCAAAAGCAAATAACACATCAGTCGTTTTATAAGTATAGACTAAAAATCCAAAGTCTAGAATTCATAAATATTGAAATACATCTCGTTCTCTCAATTCTATTTATTTTTTTAAATTTGTTGCGTCTACATATTTACGCAACGCGTCTCGAAGCCCCTTAAGGGGCGTTGAGCGCTTTAGCGCTGGGGAGTAATCCTCCATTCACAATTAAATGAAATATAATAAAATATTTATATTAATAAATTAAATAAAATATCAAATTAAATAAATTTGAAATATAAAATTAAATATAAATATCAAATTAAATAAAATATTTAATTTGATAAAATATATATCTTTATATGATAATGTCATATTTATTTCGAATTTATATTCTAGCTCAGTTTTAATATTATTTACTACTACACTGTTTAACCTGTACTTATGTTCTTGTTTGATCTCAGGTCTTCTTTATAATACTTTAATTCGTGGGCCTGAAAATCCACAGCTCATACGAGATTAGATTTGATAGATTTGTTACTAAGGAAACTTTTAGGAAATATGTATGGCTTGATCTTGTAAATTTTTCGTCTTTAAATAAGAACACGTAATTTCAGCTTACTGCAGTTGTGCAACAATAACTACTGTTCTTCTAATGAAAAATCTTTTCATATTTCATCTTGATTTTATAAAACATACAATATTTACGTCAAACACATCAATATATATATATATATATATATATATATATATATATATATATATATATATATATATTGATGAAAGACTATCCAGTGAATGTGAGTTCAAGAAAAAAAATTGCTTCGAGAAATTCACCGAATTCTAATGTTGCCTGAAGAATGTGGGCATTCCCACCTAGTGAAATATTATTACAATGAAATATATATATATATATATATATATATATATATATATATATATATATATATATATATATATATATATATATATATATATATATATATTTCGGTGAATTTCTCGAAGCAATTTTTTTTCTTGAACTCACATTCACTGGATAGTCTTTCATCAATTGCACTTGGGAAAACCCTGTCTTCAATTCTTTCACTACTTTCTTCACCACTTTCGATTGCACCCGTGTACGAAGATAAATACTTAGGGCAGTTGGCAAGTAATGCAGTTTAATTCTTCCCAGAGAAGCAGAGTTTTCTCCCGGATTTGTTGTAGCGCTCAACAGGTTTTCAGGACGAAAATGGGTTTTAAACCCCTACCAAATATTAATTACAGTTGAATAGTAATGTCAGTACCCAATAAATTAAGGAATTATACATAATAAATTTTAATAATTCATATTTTCTTCATAATAGGTGAATACGACACATTACCTCACATCACGCTGAATAGTAAGATCATACATTTAATCACTGAAAAACATATCTCTATCATTAGCCTATGATGTTTCAATTATTTACGTGTATGTAGTAATTAATTAGTCTAAATCTTACCTTTGAGGATTGCGTTGGGTGAATTTATTTCCTATGAATGTCTTTATACCATTTCTTCCGCAAACTTTTCTCTTTAGGGAAAGAAAATACAGACACTCGGGGACCATTTGACAATTGGAAACACAACATACAAAACTCATATTTCAGATTTCAAGTAAGTATAATGGAGCAACTATAAATCTAAAAAACACTGTTAAATAACACTGTGGCACTGTTTTGCTCAGCTACAACTCTAACAACATGGCCGACATGCAGACATCGCGGATCTACATGTGCCTACATCATAGACAACTGATGACGTAATTCAGAGGCGTGAAATTTTAGTAGGTATTGTCTGAGCCAACAAGAAAGAGAGGCTCGGGTGTGTACGTCACAACTTGTAGACACGAGATCAAAGCTGTCCCACCAATTTGTAGCTACAGATCTCAGGCCGGCGAGGTGCCTTTCCCGTCGGCCTCGCTTGTGTACAGTCACTTTCAAAACTATTTGAACACCTCTAATTTCAAGAACTTTCGTCCAATTTTTTACACAAATCATTGTTATATACCTCCGCCTGTGCTCTATGGATTTTGTCTGGCTGTTCAGCGTACGTGCGACGCTTTTGCGTTTTCTCTAGTGTGGCATTGCCTCCGCTTACTTATGTCATACTTCTATTATCTTTCTAATTTGGTCTCTCCTTGTGTTTTCAACCCTGGCGTTATTAGGTTTCGAGAGCTAGGGAGTCATTTCTTGTCTGATCTTCACATTTTCTCCTACTGTAACTCAACTTTCTTACCTGTCTTGCTATCCTTCTTTGTTTCTTCTTTCTTCTTAGGAGAGTGGATACGCTATCCCCTGTCCGCCAACGGCTTCAAAACTAGAGATCGGATGAGCGGACAGTGGTTTTGTGTTGGGCCACTCACCTTGAGAATTAAAAGTCACACATTAAAGAGTGGTCCGTGGAGGGGAGCCTTGTAGCCACAGAGGGGGCAATCCCCGTAGGAGAGAAATCCCCGAGAATAAATTCTTGGCCTGCAGGTTCGGGGTTGGGACGTAGTGCAAGCACTCCTGCTCCTGGAAAAGCATCTCACCGCTTCCGAACCTAGCAATAGAAGAAGCCTGACTCTCAACAGATGACAATTTGGCGATAGAGAACGGACAATGAGTATTGGTACATGGAATATTCAAGGGTTACGAACTAAAAAGGTCGAAGTCTTGCAGGAAATGAAAAGATTTCATATGGATATTGTCGCTCTTACTGAAACAAAAAAGAAAGGAAAAGGTACCAAAGATTTAGATTGTTTTGCATTTTTGTGTAGGGGAGTAGATATAATTAAAAGAGCTGAAGTACAGGTTTCCGTTTAGTTGAAAAGTAAATTGGCAAGAAATATCAAAGATTGGGAGGCTATAAACGAAAAAAATATTAAATTAGAGCTTGTGCTTAAAGGATATAATATTGTAGTCATTGAGGTATATGTACCATCAAATGATGAGACCATTGCCATTAAGGATGAACACGAACTGTTGAGCCAAATTTTGAACATCAATAGCCGAAAGGAAGAAATCTTGCGGGGGGATTTTAATGCGTGGGTTGGTTGGAAAATAAGTGACGCTACTGTATGACCTTATGGAGAAAATCATATAAATAACAACGGGGACAGGATAATTGACATCTGCCAACAATATTCCTTGAAAATTCGGAATGGATTCTACCAGTATAAAAATATCCATAAATTTACCTAGATTCAACCTACTCTTCATTTACAATCAATTATTGACTATGCGATTAGCAGACAAAATACAATGCTAAACTTTCAAGATGACAGAGTATATAGAGGTCCAGAATGCGGAACGGATCATTGCCTCTTTAGAGCAAAAATTGTACTCCCATGTAAACCGTCTATCGAGACGCTCTATGAAGATGATTATGGATATAATATACCAAAAGCCGTTCAATATAAACTCCAATTCCTCAATGATGAATTGATTGGTTTTTTGTACAAAGCTAGACTGTGTTCCAAACTGAATGATACCTTTTCAGGTGCAATAAACATGTACAATGATATAGTAAAATGTGTCAGTGAAGACGCATTAGAAGCTTTTGGAGAATTGCCAAAACCTAATAATAAAAATAAATCATGTAAAAATCCTTGGTGAAATTGAAGTGTTTGAAGAAAATCGTAAATAAGAAAAAGAAAGCTTATAATGTATGGCCGAGAACTAGGAACCATGTGGATAGAAAATACTATTCGCAGTGTTGTAGGGAAGTAAAGAAAGAAGAAACGGAACCCAAAAATAAAATGTGGAATAAAAATGTCAGACTATTGATGAGCATGTGGGGAATAGAAAAGCAGCTGAAGCATGGAAAATATTAAAATCTCGTAGAACAAACAGAAAAGAGACTTTGCCCAAAAGTCTTATTTCCTTTATAGAGTGAAAAATATATCATCAGAAGCTGTTAACTGAAGATCGTCCAGAATTTATTACTCAATCAGACAATGAGATAAGTTTCTCAGATCAGATTTTTAGAGAAAATGACATCTCTGTTAAGAAGATAAAAAGGCTCTTAGATCCATGGAAAATGGACGCTCGCCTGGACCGAATAGACTGCACATACAACTCTTTAAATATGGGACGGATTTGCTACACGAGCTGTTAGCTTGTTTTCAGCTGTGTCTTGAGGAATGAAATTGTGCCTCCTGAGTGTAAAAGTGCTTATATCTCTAATAACCAGTCCGGGCAGACCAGTCCTGAGGAAGATCACGACAAGATGGTCGAAACGTCGGCAACACAGCCTTCGACGCGGCGTCACCCGGACAGCCAAGATCTTTCTCATATATCTCTAAGAAAGGAGAGAGACGAGTTTGCTCCAATTACAGAAGAATAAGTGTGACTAATTATCTTTCAAGACTATATGGCAAAATTATAAAACAAAAAATTGAAAATCAGATACATGAGCTACAAGAGCAAAATGTATTTCGTGTTGGAAGATCATGTATGGATTGTGGTTTCTGTTTAAAGCAGCTCCTGGAGCAAGAGACCTTGAAACCCACTTGGTCTTCATTGATTTAGAAAAGGCGTATGACAGTACTCTGTAAATTGTGGTTAGCAATGAAAGCAAATGAAGTTAGCGATATATATATATATATATATATATATATATATATATATATATATATAACATATATATGTGTGTGTGTGCGCGTGTGTGTGTGTGTGTGTGTGTATAAGAGCAGTGAAAATACTGTACGTTAATTGTACTAATAGGGTGAAGATAGGTCGAAAAATATCTGAAGAATTCCCTGTCACCAAAGGTCTTCGACAGGGATGTGTAATTTCTCCCATACTCCTCAAAATATATTTAACATCTGCTCTGGAGAGATGGAGGCGAATATGGGAATTTCAATTGGAACAGATAAACTGTTCACTTTGCTTTCTGCTGACGGCCAATTGATATTGGCAGAAGATGATGATATTCATTACATGCTGAGGAAGCTGTTTGAAGAATATCAGAAATGGGGGTAAAAATAAATATCTCTAAAACTGAATATGCTGTGTATACAGCATTGTGCCCGTGGGGGTGGGCCAGGTGGGCACACTGTGCCGGAGACAAGAGGTGCGGTCCACTGTGGCCGCCTCGGAGACGCCCCCGGACCGACGACGAGACAAGAAATGAGCAGTGCCCGAAGGCGCCACCAGGGGCAGGGCGAGCGGCGGCGCCTCGCACCAGAGCACTGGACTGCAACGGAGAATGGCCACCGCTCCCGGTGGCACCACCCCTATCTTCGAAGACAGGTTTTAAGTCATGCAAGTTTTGTGAAATTTTGCACACTAGATTCAAGTGTACATTTGGAAATTCGAAGTGATTCTTTTGTGGTATGTTGGAACACATTCAGTCATTGTGTGAAAAAAAGAGAGCGAATATAGGACGACGAGAAAGAGAAGAGGTTAACGAAGAAGTATGGAAGTAATAATGGCGAATGAAGTGTTAGGTACAGAAGGAAGTGCAAAAATTTTCGTAGACCTAAGCATACAAGAGGGAACAATCAAGTTCCAAGTGGATTCGGGCTCGCCAGTAATCTACTGATCAATTTGGGAACATACAGAAAGGTAGGTGCACCGCGATGTTCTCGATGCAGTTTGAAGTGTTTTTTTGGTAAAGACAAAATTGAGACGAAAGGTACGTTTCAAGCCGAGCCAAAGTATAAAGGAGTGGCGAGGAATATATTTATTACGGTGGTTAACAGGGCAGATACAACGAATGTGATGGGAATGGATGCTCACAGTTCAAGTTTGAAGATCAAGTGAACTTGGTGTCTGAGTCGGTGCCTTTCGAAGAAATTGAAGCGTTAGGTAGGGCGTTTTCTGCTCTATTCCAGGACCAGCAGGGGAAAGCAGATTTTAAGGCGCATACACAGTTGAAGGATGGTGCCAACCCCAGATACTGCAAGGCGCGCTCTGTACCTCTAGCACTTCGGGAGTAAGTGAACAAGGAACTGGTAAGATTGCAAAGCTTGGGCATGGTAACACAGGTTAAAACTAGCGCTTGGGCCACATCACTTGTAGTATAAGAAACTGATGGAGGCATACGACTTTGTGGAGATTTCAAGTCGACTGTAAATTCACAGCTAGAAATAGATTCCCCGGCGGGAAGAATTGTTTCAAAGGTTAGAAGGAGGCAAATCTTTTTCTAAAGTATGTTTAAAAGATGCTTATCTACAGCTCCCTTTGAACGAAGAATGGAGAAAATGCCTTACAGTTACCACACCTCTTAGAGTATTTCAGTATGAAAAGCTTCCTTTTGGGGTAGCATCCGCGACCCCATTTTTGAAAGGTTTCTGGAATAGTTGATAGACGTGCCCGGATGCATGAACTACTTAGATGATATTGTTGTAACGGGCGCATCCAATGAAGAGCATATGGACAATTTAAAGAAATTATTAAGTAAATTACAAGTGGCGGGGCTTACAGCTAAAGTACGCAAATGTGATTTTTTAAAACCCTGTATTACGGACCTTGGGCATGTAATTGATAAGGAAGGCAGACCTATAAAATCTAACTTGGAAGCTATTATTAATATGCCGGCTCCCAAGAACATCAAACAATTACAATCGTTTCGAGGAAAAGCTACTACGCCAAATTTATACCGGATTTTGCAGAGGAAGCAGCCCCATTTAACGCGTTAGTAGAGCTTTACCACCCAGCGAAGAAGTTTCCAGACACCACACTGCGAAAGCTGCAGAGATGGGCGCTGTTTTAAGAGATTACAACTACAGTATTTGTTTCAGAAGGACAGCGCAGCATGGGAACGTGGATGCTTTATCCAGACTACAAGCGAGCCCAGATAGCAATTTCGACGAGCAGGAAATGAAATGCCTAGAAATCGAACAGCAGTAAGAAGATACAATGAACCGTTTCCCAGAGGATCAGCGCAAGATGGAGGCACATACCGACACCTACCCGGAACTGGTGAGGCTTGCTTGCTTACGTGACTGACGTGCTAAGGCTGTGCTCTAATATTTTACTAATTCTGACTACTTTCTTACATATTTCAGGTACCTTTTGTTTTTAAATTGTTTTCTTTATTTGTTACAGAAATGCTAAAAGAGGTTTATATTGTCCGAAGCAGTGGAAAAGAAGTAAATAATTATTGGTTTAAAAGACAGTTTAAAAGACAGGTGTAAAAGACGTGCATTTGAACGAGTTTAAAGACTTCTAATACATATTTGCTGTACAAATCAATTTAGATTTGCGTAACGGTTTAAACAACTAGTGAAAGTGTTGTGATAATTCTGTAAAACATCAAAATTCAAATTGATTGATTGAGTTTAAGGGCGCTTCAACGGCTAAGGCCATTTGCGCCCGTGTCAAATTATTTTAAGACCAGTGCACAATATTGCAGTGGCAAGCTAACAAAAAATTAAAATCTTTAAATAGAAAGCAAAGTAAAACTGAAAAGGAACGTATCCAAATAAAAGGGTTTGGCAGAAAAATGCGTTTTATTTTAATCTCTGGCTAAAAGCCAATAATTGCCATTATCATCTTCTCTCAGATAAGGCTGTACAAGCCAGTCTCTCGCAAAAAGCCAAAAAGCTTGCAGAGAGAAGATTCGTCATTTCTAAGAATCTCCGCTAGAGAGCTAGCAAGGTCAGGGCCGCTTCTTGAACCTCTGAGGCCCCCGCCGGATTCGATAATGAGGCCCCCAAACACATGTACACGTGCGCGCACAATACACCTCCAGAAGTTATAACTGCATTACTACCAATAAATAAGAGACTTCAATGTAATAATAATTAATAATAATAATAATAATAATAATAATAATAATAATAATAATAATAATAATAATAAACTCACCTATGTGATGTCTTGACAGCTAACACTTCACTCTTCCTTTATTAATTATTATTAGTCTTCTTTAGAGAATATCTTTTCTGCACTTCGAGGTGGCAAAACCGTGAATTGTGTCTTCAAAATAAATTTCTGCCAAAATGTCATGTTCAATACTCATCAAACTTAAATTATTTAATCGTGGTTGTGCCATGCTATTTCGTAACTCGTCTTTTATTATTTTCAGCTTAGAAAATGAACGTTGTCCAGATGCATTGGTTACAAATAAAGTGAAAATTCTCATAGCAATTTCCATATTGGGGAATGCTGATAATATATTCTCATTATTCATGTAACTGTACAGGTTTTGAATATTGATATTTTTTTCATTATCTCCAGCATATTCTTGAAAATTTTTTATATTTGTTTTAAGATATGCAGCAAAATGGTGACATTCAGATATTAGCTCTGAAGTTATCAAGTCTTCACTATAAAAAATTTGCAAGGTTTTCGCAATATTTTGAAATTTCTGAATTCTCTAACTCATGCAGACATTCCAAAAAACCAAACCTATCAACAATGTCTACATATGCTTTACTTCGGAGTTCTAGACTAGAAACCAGAGTGTCTATTATTGGTAGGAATGTCTCTACTCTGAACTTCTCTCTTCCCAGAAGTTTCTTATTACTACATCCACTATCTGCAAATGCAAGAATGGAGCTACGTTTTATTTGACGACTTTGTGTATCATGATATTCTTTCACGACTGATTTCGCTTTTGATTTCGACTCAAAATCGTCAAAATCATCTCTCTTCTCCCTAATAAATACTGTTAATGACTTCAGCATCTTAACTGCTGCCGACAAATTAACTTTTTCACTTTGAAGTAGTTTACTCGCTGCGTTAAATCTACTGAGGATTTCATTCCACAATATTGTTAAAAAAACTGTTTCAAGTTTATCAATTTTTTCTCTAATCCTTGGGCCTTAAGACGTGTCTCTGACGACTGGTTTGTCACATCATTTCTTATAGACTGAAGACATAATCTAGTTTCATTATATCCTTCACTCAAAGCATTTACTGCATCTGCCTGCGCAGATCATCTAGTGTCTGAAAGTTGTTTCACCACTTTACGACAAGGACCTAAATATGAACAAAGTATCTCCCAGCGGTGTGTTGACGATGAAAAGAAGGTGTAAAGATTTTGTACTAAATCAAAATAAATTGTCACAGTTAAAACACACTTGACAGCATGTACCCCTACTAAATTGAGTGAGTGTCCAGCACATGGCACATACACAGCATACTTATTTAGTTCTTTTATCTTCGCTTGTAAGCCTGAACATCGCCCTGACATGTTTGCTGTATTGTCATAAGACTTGTCCCTACAATTCAGGATATCTATGTTATTGGTTTTTAAGAAGTGTGTCACAACTTCTGTAAGATGTTCTGCATTATGACCATGAATGGGAATAAACTGCAAAAATCGCTTTTTTGGAACAGCATCTATCACATATCTTACTATAAAAGTAAGCTGATCAGTATGAGTCACATCCGGAGTGGAATCTACAGAAATAGCATAGTATTTTGCTTTTCGAATTTCCGAAATGATTACTGAAAGAACTTTAGTACCCATTCTTTTCAAGAACCCTTCACAAATGGTGGTTGACAAGTATGATGGCATCCCTTTCCCTGCATTACCATATTTCTTTATGTGTTCGTGTAAGAATGGATCAAGCTGACTTATAAGTTCCAGAATACCCAAATAATTTCCATTTTTTACTGAACCAAGTCTTTGGTCAGAACCTCTTAAAGGGAGTCCTCTCGATGCTAAGAATTTAATTACTGCAGTAACTCTTTTCAACATCTCTTTCCAATATTGTCGCTCATTATTATATTGGACGATCAATTGTGTATCTACTCGCCCGAGTGTTTTTGATCGACTACAATAAGCTACCTTGCAATTTCTATGTTCTTGGCTATTTTCATGTTCTGATGCAGCTTTCAGAGCATGTTTCCAGTCATTAAAACCATCTCCGCTGAATGGAAATTTGGAGTGAGAAAATAATTTGCACGCAAAACAATAAACTTTTCCCTTTGCAGGTGAATATATGAGCCATTACCTTTGTACAATTTCATTGTTTGGCAATTGTCGCGAGAACATTGCTTGAGTAAATCGTCTTTCGTCCATATTATCACCAGTTCATATATGCGGGCCGATTTAACAAAATTATTTTCTTTATTTTGACAAGCAGAATATCCTTTTTCTACCCAATAATCACGTAAGATGTCATCAGTATGTGTCCAAAGACCGGGGTCTAATGTTGTATAGTGACTATTTTCTGAATTAATGGTTCTTGCATAGTTTCCTGAAGCACAATCCTGGTCTTCTGTCTTGATTATCTTCACCTGTTCCTCAATATCTTCTTCATTGTACGTCATAAAATCTTTACTTTCTAGCACACTATTTGTTACTTCTGCTTGGTTCTGTAAATTGTTTTCCTGTGAACTCGATGTTGATGGGCCAGGAATGTGATTTATGGGTACATTAGCAATATTATCATTTTTGTTGAGAGTAAAATTGAAATAATTAGTTTCGGGATTCTCTTAATATTTTCTTCTTGTTCCTTAACTTCCTTACGTTTAGCACAACCACTTTCAAAACGCTTCATTATAAATTATTGAAATTGATACGCTAACTGGGAAGTGTTAAATTAGAAAACTTAGGCAAATAGACCCTCACTGACACGAACACTTTGAAAGACAAATGAATACTGTAGGATATTGAGTGGCTGCAGGCCTGCCCAACTGATCAGTTGCTCCCCAAGCCCGGAAATTTGCCGGCCAGCTGCGTTGTGACGACGAGGAGATGATCGTTACTCACCGGCAGGAGAAACATCACAGCTATCGGACACAAAGGGCAATGCGAATTATCTTTCGCTTTCCGACCTTCGTATGGAACAGTGTGTGTAAACACGCAAGACGGCGAATAGAACTCGAAAGCAATTGAATAATTTTAATAGTTGTAAGGCGATGAATAGGAATATTGAACTTCTTGAAAATCCTTTTGCTGTTGTCATCGTAAAAATGATATCACAAAGGAGTGTGAAATTGCATATTTGCATAATGTCACATATCTAAAAGGTTTTTATAGTAATAACTACTATGTTAACACACTAGATTGGTACTTCAAGAAATTTAGAAAATATATTTTTTAGGGAAATATTATTAATTGAATTAGTAATAAAATTTGAATTAAAAAATATTAAAATGGATTTTTAGTATAACCCTACGTTAGGCGCACATGTTTCTAGAAGACCCATTGCATTTTAAGAACTCAATATCTCGCTGTGCCGTAGGTGTAAGATGAGATCTGATGACATACTGTATTGAACGATTCTGCATCCGGTGACGAGGTTACCGCAAGATATAGCGGAGGGCGATAGGTCACGTAGTTCGTCTTTCCGACCGCGCGCGACGCGTGGGACTGCCAGACCCCACACGTCGAAAGGCGTCACATGCGCTTCGTTGAATTTCTTCGTGCCTTTGATATCTTTACCAATAAATAAATATAATATATAACTCTTGAATGGAGTGTTCGAGTTTTGTGTGTTGGATATTTTGAGTCCCCTTAAGAGACCGAGGTCCCCGGCCGCCGCCGGGTTCGCCCATGCGTTAAAGCGGCACTGAGCAAGGTCATGGCTTCGACGGCTCTCTCTTATCTTAACACAGTGTAAGAGAACATGCTCCACGGTAACATCTATTTTGTAATATTCGCATATAGGGGGTGGGTCCCCGTGGATGAGATAACCGTGGGAGAAATGGCAGTGACCGATCCGGAGGCGTGTTAAATTATCTCCTCTCGCCGAGCATCACGAGATGAGGAAGACCAAGGATTTATGGAATCCTTGATTCTCGTGAGCTTAAAATCTGAGTTATGCCACTCTGTTTGCCATTCACTTTTATAAAGAGCTTAGTGTCTTCCGTGGGGACTGTGAAGATGTCTAATTCTCTTTTCTTTGAGGCAGACTTTGCCGCCTGGCCAGCTTTTTCATTTCCTCTTGTTCCCACGTGTCCAGGGACCCAACAAAAGACTAAAATATAGTGGCGGACCAATAGATGATGGATTTGGTGTTGGATGGTCATTGTCAGCGGGTCACAAGACGAGAAGCAGGAGATGGATTCAAGAGAGCTTTTGGAATCACTGCAGATCACTACTTTCTTTAATGACATCCATTCAGCAAATTTAGACGCTGCACGAAGAATCGAATCGAAAACCTTGCGTGGCTCTAGTGCAGTAGAAGGCACATCCGACTTTGACGTTTTGAGAGGAGCCATCGGTGTAAATGAAGTAATGGCTAGGATACGTAGATTTTATCGCCTCAAATTCCGATAAGAATGTACTGGGTGGAGTTAAGGATTTAGGAAGGTTAGACAGTCTAAGATCTATTATCGGCCGGTGTAGTTTCCTAGGGGAAACAAGGTTTCGGGGGGGGGGTTCACAGGGTTGGGTAGTTTTATATGAAGCTTCTGTAAGAGCATACGGAGACGTACACCCAGGAGATGGGGTAATGACGGTCTAAGCGCTTATGAAGTCAAGTGGGTTGGATGGAGGACTAATTGGCGCGAGGGAGTATCAACATTGGATAATTTCGCGCCATAGGACGCACTCAGAATATCCCGCCTTCGGCTCAGGGATGGTTCTCCAGCCTCGGCCAAGAGGCATTCGATGCGACTCGTGCGGTAGGCGCCTGTACTAATCCTTATGTCAGCATTGTGTATGGTATTTAATGGCCGGAGGGTTGATGGAGACGCTGACCCATACACCATGCATCCGTAATCCAAGATAGGGCGGATGAGAGTTCTATACAAACGCAAAAGACAAACACGGTCTGCGCCCCAAGAGCTACTAGTAAGAGTGCGAAGGAGATTCATAGGTGATACACATCGGCCCTGTAGTTAACGGATATGTTTTCGCCAGGTTAAGCTCTTGTCGAATGTGAGCCCAAGGAAGGTTGCGGATTCAACGAATGGAAGCTGCTGTCCTCCAAGAAAAAGGTTGGGGTGATTATAGAGGTGATGGATTCTGCAAAAGTGCATGCAAGTGGTTTTTGTGGTAGGGAACTTGAATCCTGTTTCTTCGCTCCTTTCCTGCAGTTTGTTGAGCACAAGTTGTAGTTGCCTCTCAATAACGTGCACGCTCTTGGAGGAGCAAAAAAATTGCAAAGTCGTCAACAAACAGTGATGCCTTCACATGCTCCCGGATAACTGATGCAATACTATTGATAGCAATGGCAAACAGAGTGACGCTCAAAATAGATCCCAGGGAACACCGTTTTCTAACTGGTGACTAGAGGATAACACGTCAAGGCGGACGCGGAAAGATCTTGATGAAAGAAAACCTACTAGAAACAAAGGGAGCCGTCCCCTAAGGTCCCAAGTATGCAAGGTGCGAAGAATACCGTACCTCCAGGTGGTGTCTACGCTTTCTCTATAACGAAGAAAATTGCTACCAGGTGCTGACGTAGCACGAAAGAAGTGCAAATCTGCGTTGCAAGGGTGACTAGGTGGTCCATGGTTGACCTGTGCTTCCTGACGCCACATTGGAGAGGTGTAAATAGGTTCTTTTGTTCCAGGAGCCAGACCAGACGTGTATTTACCATTCGCTCTAAATTCTTGCACACACAGCTTGTGAGCGAGATTGGGCGGTAACTTGAGGGGGTTGTTCTGTCCTTTCCTTCTTTAGGGATTGGGAGAACAATGGCCTTACGCCAAATTCTTGGTATTGCGTGTTCAGCCAAATTCTTGTTGAAAATGCCGAGGAGAAATGAACGAGCGTTTTCCGGTAGGTGTTTCAACATTTGGTTTTGTATCTGGTCTGGTCCTGGAGCAGAATCTTTCGCACAAGCGAGGGCACAGGAGAGGTCGTCGATGGAGAAAAAGACATTGTGATCTTCCTCCACGCGACTCGAGAAGTCTAATTTACAGTTTTACATTTTTATTTTCGTTTTTTGAAAACCAAACGGATAGTTTACAGAGCTGGAGATGTGTTCGTAATGAGAGGCTATTTCTTCAGCAATTTCTTGTGGAGAGGTTAGGAGATTGCCATTTACCATAAGCCCTGAAATAGACGGCGAAGGGAGTCTTCCACCGATATGTCGGACCTTTCTCCACACAAATTTAGGGAATGAATGGCAAGAGGGTGATGAGACGTAGGCTCTCCAGGACGCAGCCTTACTTTCCCGTATCGTTAATCTAGCTCTGGCTCGGGATCTTTTATAATTTATTAGGTTTTCCATGGTTGGGAACCTACTAAGTTTTGTCAATGCCCTCTTCCGATCACGGATCGCGGTGGCACAATCAGCGTACCACCATGGCACGGGGGTGTCGTGCATGGCCCGACGACTTCGGGATGGCAAATGAGGCCGCGTGAAGGACGGCGTTATTAAAATGGGCAACCATAGCATCGATGTCGTTTGAGCAGTTTTCCATTATTCGTATTTCTTTCTTGAATGTTTCCCAATCACCTCGGTGGATTAGCCGGCGAGGAGGGCGGACAACGTTCAGATCGGGAATATCGAGGTTGACCCGAATAGGAAAATGGTCACTGCCATGCAGGTCGCCAAGAACAGTCCACTCGAAGATTGTAGAAACAGAGGGACTACAGAGAGCTAGGTCCACAGACAAGAAAGTGTTAGAAGCTAAGGAAAAGTGTGTGCTTTCGCCAGAATTTAGGAGAATTAAGTTTTGGTTATCTATGATATTTTCAAGTAACCTTCTCGTGCACGACCTTGTGCCACCCCAGGCAAGGTTATGAGCGTTGAAGTCCCCCACAATAAGAAAAGGTGCAGGCACCTGCGAGAGCACATCTTCCAGTTCTTTCTGTGACACAACCTGTCCAGGCGAGATATAAACGTTGCAAATGGTAACAGAAATAGTTCGGAAATTTACACGAACGCAAGATATATGGAGAGTGGTTCGTATGTCTATTTCTTTCGATACCAGAGAGTGTGATAAAAGTGGCGACTCCGCCATGGGCGCGGAGGCCATCGTCTACGTCTTGCCTGTAGCAACAA
The DNA here is from genome assembly GCA_011170035.1 of Teleogryllus occipitalis. NCBI lineage: Eukaryota > Metazoa > Arthropoda > Insecta > Orthoptera > Gryllidae > Teleogryllus > Teleogryllus occipitalis. Next base: position 54,586 of record BLKR01015356.1, on the reverse strand, counting down.
GTGCTGCGTAGAGAGAGGGAGTGCTCAGAACGAAGAAGTGTTTCCTGCAGGCAGATAACCACGGGTCTATGTATAGACATTATTAACTTTAATTCGTCCAAACGGGTACGGAAGTTTTTTATGTTTCATGAGAGGAGAGCCATAGTTTCTAGTTCTTAGTTTTTTGGTTCTAGGGTGGGTTATGTATTTGGTTTCTTTTCCTTCTTTTTCCTTCTTTCTTGGAGAGTAATGGGTTGGTTTATACGGAGTTCCTCATTCCCAGCAGAGTCATCTTGACTACTGCTGGAGAGGGTCGCATGTATTGGGACACCACGTGTGAATTTACACGAATACAAGATATCTGGAGTGTGATTCGTATGTCTATTTCTTTAGACACCAGAGAGTCTCTGATAAAAGTGGCGACTCCGCCATGTGCGCGGAGGCCATCGTCTACGTCTTGCCTGTAACAACAAAAGCCGCGTAGAGAGGGGGAGTGCTCAGAACGGAGATGTGTTTTCTGCAGGCAGATAACCACGGGTCTATGCATAGACATTATTAACTTTCATTTGTCCAAACGGGTACGAAGGCCATTTAAGTTCCATGAGAGAAGAGCCATTGTTTCTAGTTCTTATGTTTATTTATTTATTTATTTATTTATTTAATTCTAGGGTGGGTTATATGTCGGGTTTCTTTTTCTTCTTTTTCCTTCTCTGTTGGAGAGTAATGGGTTGGTTCAAGCGGATTTCCTCATTCCCTGCAGAGTCATCTTGACTACTGCTAGAGAGGGTCGCATGTATTGGGACACCACGGTCCCTTGAAACAGGTGACCTAGATCTAGCAATAGGGCCTGTCGGCCTCAGCTTCTCTGGATGCGTTTGAGTGTTTGCTGAAATATTTGTGCTTTAGGTTTCCGTTTTTATTTCAGACTGGACAACAGATTTGGGATAGGCATCTCCGCCGATGTCATCAAAGGACACCTGGCAGGCAGCATCGCGCAAAGTGGAGGCTTTAGGCGTTTGGGTTTCCGAATTGATTTTCTTATGTTGACCCACGGTGTCAGCAAAACTTCTGGCCATGTCCACAGGGTTTTGCGTCTGGTAACGGCGTCGTGCCTCCGGAAAGGAAACTTTCTCAGAGACCCTGATCTTCTGGATCTCTCTCATAAGAAAATGGGGCACTGGTTGGAATTTGATGGATGTTTTCCACAACAGTTCACGCACATAGCTTTGCGGAGCAGTTAGAGTCGTTACAAGCCTCTCTTCCACAGTGCACACAGACTGCGGCGCTCATGCAGTGAGGTTGCGTATGGCCAAACCTCTGGCATTTAAAGCAGCGCAGAGGGTTTGGAACATACTGCCTGACACGGAGATTATAGAAGCTACAAGATATCTTCTCTGTTAGAGATGGACGGTCGAAAGTCAGAATCAGAGTTGAGGTAGGAGTGAGTACCCCATTTACTCTCCGCTGAATCCTGTAAATCTCTGACACACAATTTGGTTCGAAGAAAGCTTTCAAATTTTCTTCCTATTCGGTAGAGAAATCTTCGTGATTTACCACACCCTTGCAGAGGTTTAAGGTCGGGTGGGCGGACACATGCACCTGGAGGCCGGCTATTTCTTTGAGGTCAAGGATCTTGCTGATCTGTTCGTCAGAGCGACTTTCAAAAAGGATTGTGCCTTTTCTTTGACGAACCACCGACTTAAATTTGCCATAGTTTTCGATTTCCCTGGCAAGTTTGATTGGGCTGACACTCTTTATAGTTTCATTCTCTCTTTTACATGAAATGACGAGAAAGCGGGGCTTAGTAGGTCTGTCAGATTCATTACAGAAAAAACTTTAAAGATTTACTGTATCACCAAGAAATCTCTTCTTCCTTATGGAAGAGGGCGGGGGGTAGGTTTTTTATCTATTAAGAGGATATCATATTCATCCCCGTGGTCCCCACCCATTACGGAGCCCAACAAGGGGACACTCCATCTGAGTGCCAGGGTTGCCACAGGGATATAGTGGGGGGGGGGGGTTACCACAGCGCTGCACCGCCGTGGATCCCCCCGCTCACCCTGGAGTTCAGTACAAGACCTAGTCCAAGCCGGTTGATTGGGAGTGGGTTAGTTCCCGACCGCCCGTCTAGAAGAGTCCGTAGCCAAAGCAAGTGTATTGAGACCTACAAAAATGTTCTCCAAAATACGTAAGAGCACGTATCCCTGGATGCCAAGAAAAAAGTGACACGAGGAGAGTAATTGGGAAACAGACAGGCCCCTTAACCGCCAGGACATACATTCTCTCCGACACGGGACACCATGCACGGCAAACACACGGGTGGGCGTTCAACATACAGAGGGAGCCAGTGAAATAGAAGAGGGAGAAGAAAAGAGACAGGATGGTATAGAAGAATGAGAATGTACAATGGGGAGAAGAAAAATGACTTGTGAAGGAAAGGAATACTTGAGAGCCCTGTCCGTATCCCCCTGTCAGAACGTTGTCCAACCCACCTCGACGGGTCAAAATTCAAAGTTTCGTCTATAACAGGAACGGAAAATCTTGAACTTTTTGTTTTCAAATTCAATGTGGTGAATTTTGTGGCCTTTAAAGAGGTAAAGTATAGTAATCTGATTGTATTTGTTAGTTTGCAGTTTAGATCTATTAACGTGAACCCATTGAACTCTTCTCGCAATTAACCAATTACATTTAAATACTAATTAGTATCACATTACTTTACATCACTCTTCTTTACATCACATTACTTATTTTTTAAATAAATACGTAACTTAAATTAAATAATTTAATACACTTAAATTAAAAAGATAATTTAGGAAATATTTTTACAGAATATAATCTGATTTCTCATCTATATATTTATTCTCATATTTGCCACGCATTTTGATACGCATTCGTGACATGTCTACTATTCGCTATACACTTTCTACTCTGTACACTCTCAAAGCCGACCTTCTGAAAGCCTTCACACACATAAACAATAATTTAGATGAACATATCCGAAGCCTCGAAGAGGTCATTCAAAACTCAGACGGTTGGACAACAATAGGCAACACCGCAGAAATGTTCAATAATCCATCCGCGAAACAAGAACACAATCATTACTACCAGTCATGACTGAAAACAGATTTGCTGTGTTAGATTATGACAATGATTTTCCTTGCCTTCCCAATTCTCACTACCCCCTCCCATCATCGACACGTCCACCCACAAACCGACGCAAACAGTCTAGTAAGCACAAAGAAACAAAGACACGTAGAGTTGCGCAACCTGGCCCACAAGTAAACAAGGACATTCCCACTGAGCTCACCAAAAAGGTACTAATTTTAGCAGATAGCCATGGGCGACAAATATCCTCTCTGCTAAGTAGGAAACTCCCATCCAAATTCTCTGTCACGTGTGTGTTTAAACCAAACGGAAGGTTTGCCGACGTGATCAGTGAGTTGGACACCCACACAAAAACTCTCACCAAACGGGATACGGTCATCATCATAGGAGGGCAGAATGACATCAATTTGGGTGGTCACTTTACACCTGAGCAACATGCTGACAAACTACAACGTGCCGCCCAAAACACAAACATTGTAATCTCGACTCTGCCCTTCTGGTACAACATACCAACACTGTGCAAAAAATTAGACAGGCAAACAACCAATTAAAACTGCATCTGAGAGGCACACATGTTAAATTATTTGAGCTTAACTTTCTCTCAGAAAAACACTTGGCATGGACTTGACTTGAACCTTGTCGAAAAACATACACTCAGTAGCGAACTTTACACCTCAGCAGTATCCTACCCAAGACTCATCCTCACCTACATCTCCTAGTTCTCTTTCATCCTCCGGAACCCATTTGAACTCAATTACCTTATCCCTTGAGCCTAATCCTTGTTCTACCTCTCCCATTATTCTACATCTGTAACCTCCCCTTCCTCACCTTCTAACACGGCTGGGACACGATACTTCCTTCGATCACACATTCGAGGTAAAAATGAGATAAATAAATAGCAACACTCAGATGCAGCAGAAAAGCATCCATGTAGGTTCATGCAAAATATTCAAATAATGCATAATAATGTGCAATCTCAAATAAAATTGAATTTATCGAGGCAGCATTACAGTGTGGTCTGAGTCAAATAGATGTTTTTGCTTTGCTTTTGGTTATCTCATAATGATCTAAACACACTCCAAATTCCTGGTTTTTACCTTGCAGGATCTTATTGTAGAGCAAGGGAATCAAATAAGGGCCCTGCTTACGGAGGTTCGTGTATTTACGTAAGAAATAATATTGATTCTACCTTCTTGCCAGAATTCAATTTATATGCAGTTGAAAAAGTTTGAAATTATTTACGGACTACTCGCTGAAGGAATCATGGGAGTCAGTTTATAACGTTATTGACAGAAATGAAAAATATAATTTATTTTTCTCAAAGCTTTCATTTCACTTTAACGCGTGCTTTCCTCTTAAAAAGTGACAATTAAAAATTTCATGAAAAAGTAATACTTGGATCACACAAGGAATTGGAACACCGTGTAAAAACAACCGTTCTCTTAACTTTATTTCTAAACATCATAACGCATCACTCGGTTTCCATTTTTACTTCCGAGAATATAAAAGGATTTTAAGGAAAATAATAGTTCAGACAAAAATAATGAAAAATAATTAGGATATTTTAAACACTAGAAACAAAACTAAAACAATGGTGAATATCGTAAAAAATACAACCACTTCATCACGATATTTCGAAGAGAATGTTCTTTTCAAGAATAATGAAAGAGAAACAAGTAATCCAGAAAAAGTTGCGAATCTCTTCTACCAACACTTTTCTAGAATTGCGGTTGATCTCAGGAAGGGACTAAAACCACAAAATTCAACATCATATGCTTCTCAAAAACATTTCGGCAGGATGTTTATTTCCGAAACTTCTTCCAACGAAATCCTCAGAATAGTCAGTAATCAAAAAAATAAATATTCATCTGGTTTAGATGAATTTCCGGAATGTTTATTAAAAACGTGTGCACGTGCCATTATACACCCATTAACTCACATTTTCAATGCTTCCTTGCGCACAGGAATATTTCCAGATATTTTCAAAACAGCGAAAATTAAGCCACTTTTTAAAAAAGAAAAAGAAATGAAATTCAAAATTAACGGCCAATTTCTCTTTTGTCAGTTTTCTCAGAAATATTAGAGAGGTTTTTCTATATACGAATGGAAATTTTTCTCAGGAAAAACGAAGCGTTTTCAGACTCACAACACGGTTTTAGAAAATCAAAACCTACGGAAACTGCAATTTTTTCCTTCCTTAAAGATGTTGCTTCATCAATGGACCAAAATAAAAACCCATTGGGATATTTTTAGATCTTTTGAACGCTTTTGACGTTATTAACCATATCATCTTTCTCTCAAAATTACATTCTTATTGAATTCGTGGTATTGCCCTAGATTGTATAACTTCGTACCTTAAACATCGATCTCAAAGAGTAGAAATACCGTACTGGCACTAAAGGACATTATTTACTTATCTTTCCAATTCTTCGTCAATAGAACAGGGGGTCCCACAAGGTTTGATCTTAGGACCTATCCTCTTTCTATTGTACGTAAACGACCTGCCCTCATCTATTAAAAATGGAAGTACAGTTCTGTTTGTCGATGACACGAATTTTCTTTGCAAAAATGAAACAATAAATAGTACAATTTCAGAAGTTACAAATTGGTTTTGTACCAATAAATTAATAGTTAACGAAGGAAATACTGTCTCAATGCAATTTTGCGTTTCAAATCGGCAATCATATGTTCCATTGAAAATGAAGAATTTACAATTAGCTGATGTTAAGGTACCAAAATTTCTAGGTCTCTCGATTCAGTCAAACCTGAAATCAAATGTACATATAACAGAATGAAACACTAAATTAAGCTCATTATGTTATGCATTCAAAATTCTTTCAAATTCTGCCAGCCTTCATGCAGTTCGTTGCATGTATTTTGCAGATGTACATTCCCGTCTGAGGTATGGCATAATATTCTGGGAAAGCTTATCTTTTAGTGCCCAGACATTTAGATTGCAAAAGAAAATTACTCGAATAATGAGAAAATGCCATCCACGTGATCCCTGCAATTCTCCTTCAATTGAGCTTGGAATCTTACCATTGCCTTTCCTATTTATTTACGAATCTGTAGTATTAGTCAAAACTGACTTTACGGTGGGAACATATTTTCATGTAATACTGATATTTATAGTTACAACACTCGACTTTTTTTATTTATTTTACGTAAAAAAAACAGTTAAAACTGCGTATGACGTGCTATGGGGAAAAGTGAATTGTGTGCACATTTTCAAAATTCTGTAATCCCTACACCAAGTCATATAGCACTTAAATTTTGAAGGAAAAAAACACCCCCCCCAAAAAAAAACACTCCCTTGTAATAAAATCTATTTTCAAGGATAAATAAGCAATACATTTTGGCTTTAATCCATGTTGTCGACGTAGAAATCATGTTCATCAAGTGTCAGTATCAACAGCTCACTACAAGAAATACACATACAATACATGTACGTTACTTTTCAACGCATTGCCAGATGAAATTAAACAATTAAAATTGGTACACAAATTTAAGTTAAAAGTAAAATCTTTTCTGCTGCAAAACTGTTTCTATACAATCAGAGACTTCACTGATCGTCAAAAAAATGTTTACTTGAACAAAACAATGATTTGGTGTAATGAATTAGATTACATTTGTATTGTATAATTAAAAAAAGACTTAATATGCCTGTAACAAGTAATATACTCCAGCTTCCGGGTCAATGACCCCCATCTTGATTAGGTTTTTGTCTGATTTTTTCCCTGATCCATTGAGCAAATGCTGAGATGACCTTTTGATTTGCTTCTGGTCGTAAATGTAGCTTCACTATATGCACATTTTGTTGAGCTTTCCTTGTGCTTGTAGTGGTAGTGGAACTTAGGGTGAGTTTCTATTTTGTTAGCAATACAGAAAAATCAAATCTGTTCGTTCTTTTCCCGTTACATATAAGTTTTCTATAATTCGGAACCGTAAATATCTAGTGTTTGAAATGTTAATATCTCGCTTTTTAAAATTTATTATTATTATTATTATTATTATTATTATTATTATTATTATTATTGTTATTCATATTATCATTATTGTTATTGTTATTATTATTTATTACCACAATATTTTTTCATCTTTCAACTATTAATAGTTAAATTGTTGGGAAGGAATTCTGAAACTCAAGAAAGCGTGGGCTGATGATTTTCTCCCCATTCGCCACATACGGTTTTTGACTGTTTTTGACTAAATAAATAAAGAAATAAGTTTCATTAAGTCAGGTATCAGGGGGTAAGGCGACAACCTGGAAGAGAATGTATTTTGGAAGCTGAGGGATATGTTGAAACCAAGAGCGGGAATAGTGTTGAAAGTGCGGGACCAGCTTAGAGTAGCAATACCGCGCATCTTGCGCCAGCGGTTATAAATACTTCACAGAGGGCACTGGGGAATCGTACTAACATGGCAACAGGCAACGAAATATTGTTATTGGCCAGGAATGGACAAAGATATAGAAAATAAAATTAGGCTCTGCGATCCCTGCCAAGCCTTTCAGAAAAACCTGAAGAGCAGTTTTAAGTCATGGCCGGAGCCACACAGGCAATGGGATAGGATACATGTTGATTTTGCAGGCCCGTTACAGGGGTGATTGTGGTTAGTAGTGGTAGATGCAGCATCAGGATACCCGTATGTGGTCCTCATGACCAACAGTACGGTGGAGTCAACGGTCAAGGCGCTTCAGCTAATACTGGCAATATAGGGACTTCCAAGTACGCTGGTATCCGATAACGGAGCAGAGTTTACAGTTTACAGGGATTACAAGTGTTTCGAATTTTTTGTAATCTGAATGGAATTGATCACGTGTTAGCTCCACCCTTCCACGTTCGCCCCAACGGAGAGGCGGAGTGTTTTGTAAAACATTTAAGACAACCATGAATAAGGCTAAATTCGAGAACAAAGATCAGCAAGAATCAGTGTTAGAACTTGTTTCATGTTGTGAGGCCTTACCAGGGAGACACGCGCTCAGTCCTGCTCAAAAGCTATATGGCAGGCAACTCCGGATTCTGTTGCCACTTTTTCCTTCAAAAGTGGCACGCACGAAGATAGAGGCAAGCTTTCAAGTGGGAGCGAAAGTAATGTTGAGAATGAACAAGGATTCGCCTAAGTGGATACTATGAAAAGTGGTAGAAGTGCAAGGAGCAAGATGCTACAGGGTGCAAACAAGGAGCGGTCTAGTCCGAAGGCACCTGGAACAGTTGAGACGGCGTCACTTTCTTGTCGAAGAGTTGGGAAAGGGAGACGGAGGAATCCTCATCAAAGAACGCTCCTGATGGCCCTTATTTGTAGGAAGGAAGATGAGACACGCCGGGGCAGCAGTTTTACCTGCCTGGACAGCAGTTGGTGTTCGAGGCGGAGCACCAACCGGAGGCGCCGCAGCAACCAGAATAACTGGGAAGCCAAGATTTTCAACAACCGGAACAGCAGATGGAATGAGAACCGAAAGTAACCACAACATCAGCCGATGGACCACGAGCCGGAGGAACTACAGGAACATCCGGAAGAGCCTCTACCCATAGGAACGCCTCCAAGGCGGCGCAGCGGTAGATTACGAGCTCGGGAGGCCCCGACACACCAGCCACAACTCAAAGGTTTAGGCGGGAGTAAGAAGCGACGCAGCAGGCCGCGGTCGAGATATACACACTGCCGAGAAAAAACAGCAGACATCTCCCCAATACGAGCACAGGAGGAAGTACAACAATAGGAGCTCTTGCAAGGCGAACAGGCGGCACCCTCAGGACAGCCGGAACGGAGGCACAGCAGCAGTAGGTTGTGCTATCGATACAGTCCGTATCGTGCGCAGTAGGAAGGGAGGGTGCCGTATATACAGCATTGTGCCCGCGGGAGTGGGCCAGGTGGGCACACTGTACTGTTGACAAGAGGTACGGCCCACTGTGGCAGCAGTGCCGGAAGGAGCCATCAGGTGCAGGGCGAGTGGCGGCGCCACGCTCCGGAGCACTGGACCGCAACGGAGAACGGCCACCGGGAGGCACCACCCCTACCTTCCCCGCCGCAGAGGCGGGAAGCGCGTAGTCGCGCAGAGGGCTCGGGGAGATATAAGGGCCCCGAGCTGGGTGAGCGAGGAGAGTCTGGTATCAGTGTAGAGAGTGTTGCTGATGTAGTGAAAGTATTCAAGTGGAAAGTTATTGTTGACGATGTGTGACTTGTTTAGGGAAGAATCTTGGTGGACTGTGACTACAGCGCTGCGAAAAGGGATATCATATTGTCAATAAACGAATTATCAAAGAACTTTTATATATCGACCCCTGGATTTCCTGTATATAACAGAATATATTGTAGCTGATAATATAAACAGAAATTTAGTACTACAGGGTGGAATTATCAAAGGAGTTGATAGCTTCAAGTACTTTGGTGTAACATTTACCAAGAATGATAAAAGTGAAGCTGAAAGTATTGAAAGAATAAGAAAAGGTAAACCAGCTACAAAACAGCTATACAATACGTTACGGAGCACACAAATAAGACCCTGCACGAAGATAAAGATATACAAATCTATTGTAGAGAGCATTGTCACCTACGGAGCAGAAGTGTGGACAACAACAGAGCAACTATAGAAAAAATAAAGAGTAACTGAAATGAGTTATTAGCGACGTCGTTGTCAGCTCACGATTCAGGACAGAATAAGGAATGAAGATGTGTTTGCAAGATTGAAGATAGGGACCACAATTTTGGACTCTGTAGAGGCAAAATGCCTGCAATGGTATGGGCACGTGCGTCGAATGAAAGAGGAAAGGTGGACAAAAAAGATGATCGAATGGACCCCTGCTGAAAGAAGAAGAGGGAGACCGAGGACACTGGAAGGATGTAGTAGCTCAAGCGATGGACAGAAGAAACCTGCAAGAAAACGACTGGAAAGATCGTAAGAAATGGAAGTTAGGATCCATTAAGCGACTTTAAGTAGCAATAAATTAGCAAAAATAAAAAAAATATTATATTTTAATTCAGCATAATTTTTGTAAATCGCAGTTAGCTACGAAAATAACGGAAACGACTTCTTAAAAAAGTAGCTCTACGAAGTAAAATTTCCTTTTAATCATCAGTTATACAAACCAGGGCTTCAAAACTATTCTGATAGAGCGCAACTGAACTGAAATATCAGTCCTTTAAATATAGAAATAAATTGTTGAAATCAACGGACGTCGAAAGTTGAAGGTCGTCCATGAGCCAGCGACAGTTTGCTCTCATTACCGAAGAATTTGGATCGTGGGAACCACTGCGAAGAAGTAGCATGAGTCGCAGAGGGAGAAGCAGTACTTTCGAACAATGTCAGCTAGTTGTATTTCACCATATGAAAAGTAAGAGCTGCCGAAAATTGCTCAAATGTTAATGATGAAGGAGAGTACGATGACACCGCTCAACAAAACAAAATCATTTGCCGAAGATTTTGCAACGAATTTACAATAAATCGGGTATGCTGAATCCAAATATGTCATTAGTTTAATTGAATTGGCTCTAGTTTTTGTGCTACGAACGTTGTAATGAATCATGCCATCACATAACTCACGGCATTTAAGACAATTATCATTTTTTTAAGCATTATTGCTTTTCATTTTAAACATTAAATATCGCATTATTTTCAGGATACTTTCATTGAGCTTAGATATTATTAATGCATCTCCTTTTGTTACAATACAATGAGTTCTTCAAGAAGACGTTGTTTGAACGGGGAGTACCCTTGTTGAAGAACACGAATTGGGATTTGGAATCAACAAGGCGCCCTGTGCCAATGGACCTGATGTTCCCTTATCAGAATTCACCACACTCTCCTTGGAATTCCCGTGTCCGATTGTGAAGATATACAGATTCTTGGGTGTAATTCAGGAGTTAGCAGTGGCAGTGAATGTGATTGAAGAGTTGCTACAAAAGTGCAATTCTCCCCAGAAGAGCTCAGTTATTTAATATGTGACATCAGTTTGCCAAAACAAACAATTGAACTTTTAGCATTCAGACTAAAAGAAATGAAATGCCTGACACCGAAAGAGAAAATAAGATAGGCAAATCACTTACCATTTTTCAGTGAAAATGGAGACTTTGTTTACTGTTCTAACATTTCGGGACTACTCTTATAAGTGTGTCAGACTATCGACCCCGAAGACTGGCGGCTTTGCGTAGACAGTTGCACTCGAAGTTGAAAGTGTGTTTTACTGCACAATGGCAACTGCTATCAATCCCAATTGATCACTCAACAAAAATTAACGATTATAATATCAAAATGTTCTTACAAAACCTTTGCTACGAGTATCATGACCACCAATAGTCTGCATGCGTAGATTTCAAAATGGTCACCTTTTTACTTGGCCCACAAAGTAGATACACAAAGTAACCCATGTTTTCTCTGGTTGTGGGATAGTCGAGCAAAGGAGCAGCACTGGAAAACAGCGACATGGCCGCCAAGAAAAAAATCACAAAAGGTGCAGCAAATGTCGTGAACGACCCATTAGTTACCAAAGAAAAGATCGTTCTCCTTCCCCAGCGTATGAAGTTGGGATTAATTTTAGTCGTTTTTGAGCAATATTTGCAATTTTAAAGAATTACCAAAACAATATTTTCTCAAAAAGGCTCCATATATTTTTCTTTAAAGTTTTGGTGGGGATAGTGCTAAATGCACGCTACAAGATGACATAATCACCATATTGTTCTATTTTTTCAAAAATTATAAAACTATAATTGTTGTAATATTTATTATATTGTAATTGAAATATTTATATTTATAGTATTGTAATTGTAATATTCACATTGGTGGCAATTTCTTCATGATTTGCTTTAAATAATGTCATATAAAGTTTCTCGAAACCCCGACAGTTTTCTGTTAAAATGAGTTCAAAATTCCACATTTTCAGAAATGCACAAACGCCATTTTCTCAAAAAAATTGTTATTTTACTATTTAAAATGACATAAATTTCATTATCCGGAATTTATTTGTTTTTTCAAAACTTACATAAATGTATTTTTTTTAAATATCTCTCGCGCCATTGATATGAACATTTCCAGCAATTTGTAAACACTATTGCATTTGTCAGTTAATGAGCCTCAAATGTCTTTAAACGAAGTTTTTCGAAAACTCAAAAATTCTCTGTGTAAACATTTCAAATTTCGCACCTGCAGTAACACTTAAACACCATTTTCTAATAACGGCTCTAAATTTTTCAATGAAAATTGTCATGTATAAGGAAGTTTTAATTTTATTTAATATTCTTAAAGTAATATTTCGGTTCTACTATTAGCAAACAAAAAAATGAGAAAATGTTCAAACAATTTAATTTTGGCAGCGATAGATGGCAGCTGGCAAGAGAATGGGGCAACACCGTAAAGCCACTTCACATCAAGGAAATTAGAAAACTACGGCAAAGTCTGAGCCATTCTGTAGCACAAATTTGATATATTCTCAGCGCCAAATTCAAACGTAATTTTTTTTTTGAAAAACAACAACAACAACAAACAATAATTTTCACTGTCCGAGAACCTTGAAACAGGCTTGAAAAAATCTCAGAAATTCTTCTCAAAACGCAAATCGTTGTGATTTTTTAAACATTTTTTACTTCCTCGCTACCGCTTAAGCTGTAGAGAGAAAGTTATGTAATGCTGCGCGAAAAAACGACGAATTTTTGGCAGAAAAACTCCTATTGCCGAGCCTTGATGACGAAAAAGTAAATAAATCCAGTTGCTGAATTAAAAAAAAATCCTCTAAAGCGTGGTATAGCCAGAATCCATGTTTTGTGCGTCCTGATGGCGAAAAATCGATTGACGACAAAACGTCTTTTCGTCTAGTGTATGTGAACTGTCGCCTAAACCATATGTAGGATTTTTCCCAAATTGAAGAAACCCCTACCAAACTGGCCTGAGTCGAAGCTCTGCGATTTTGAAGAATATTCATTAATTTTGGGGGTGCTTTACATCAAGCCCCAAGGACATTTTCAAAATGTTCTCAAAAATGGCTCCAAATTTGTTCTTTAAATTTCGTGTAAGAATAGACGATTATAATGGTGGCATAGGTTCGATTTTCACCGTTGACACTGAATTTTAGAATTGTAGTAGTTTTCGCGCTTCATTGCCTACAATATGTGCAATTTTAAAAAATAACAAAAACAAGATTTTCTTAAAAGACTCCAAATGTTTTCTTTAAACGTTTGTTAAGGACAGTGCTACATGTATTCTGTGATAGGAAATAAATGTCATATTCCTCTATTCTTTTGTTATTTTAAATATTACATTAATTTTTTGACTTGTCTCTCACGTCCATATTTGCTTTAGCGGCGATTTGTTCACATTATTGCATTTAAGAACAAATGTGCTTTAAATGATGTCAGATAAAGTTCCAAGAAAACTCAACACTTTCTATGAAAACAAGCTGGAAATTCCGCATTTTTAGAAACGCTCAAATGCCATTTTTCTTAAATCCCACTCCTAATTTTTCTTCAAACTTTTCGTACGGATAGTGCTGATTGCACTGTTTAATATGACGAAAAGTTCATTTGCTATATTCTTTTGTTTTTTTCAAAAATTACACAAATGTAATTTTTTTTAATATCACGTCTTGCACGTATGAATATTTCCCTCGATTTGTATACATTATTGCATTTGTGAGTGGAAGAGCAACTAATGACTTTTAATGAAGTTTTTCGAAAATTCGAAACATTTCTGTGAAAAAGTTTAAAATTTCGCATTTACAATAACGCTTAAACACCATTTTCTTAAAAACTGCTCAAAGTTTTCAAAAAAAGTTTCCTTATAGGACGAGATTTTACTCTTCTTTAATTTTTTAAAAATAATATTTCGGTTCTACCATTAGGAAACAGAAAAATTGAGAAAAGTTTGAAAAAGTTTAACTTTGGGCTGGGAAAGGTGGCAGCTGGCAAAACTGTAAAACTCGCCCAGACCAAAGAAATTAGAAAACTGACTAGTACGAGAAAGTCTGTGTCATTTTGTACGACAACTAATTTCGATTGCTGATCTGTAGTTTAAAAAATGAAAACAAACAAATTAACCATTTTCCCATCTTTACATCACATTGACTTTAAATACACTTTGAAAATGAGTGCAACAGCTCTGTGAATTTATTTTAGTATTTTTTATAAATTTGCAATGAAAATCGTTCTGTTGTAAAAAAATGAAACTTTTTGTTATAATAATGGAACCGACATTATAATTAAAAGAACAACATTCGCGTTTATGATAACAGAAAGGTGAAATTATTATAACATAGAGGATAACAGAAAATATTCAGTTGAGATAACAGGTTCGATTTGTTCTCAGTGTACACTTGGCATCAATCACATATCATGCATTAGTTACATTACATATTACATTATAATGGAAAAACACAATATAATTTTTTTTAATTTGTTGCCTCTACAATTTGACGCAACGCGTCTCCAAGCCCTTAAGGGGCGTTGAGCGCTTTGCGCTGGAGAGTAAACCTCCATTAACATTTGGCGCTGGGGAGTAATCCTTCATTACCTACTTTAGTTTGCCATGTCACGTCGCAGTCAGGCGATGTCAAGAGGACCGCCAGGTAGGATCTCCGCGTACGCGCCTCCTGCGTCACTACCCAGCGGCCAGAATTGGGAAGAAATAAGGATAGGGTTTAGGACACTTCAAAGGGGTTGGACTAGCCCTAGTGAAGCAGCCAAACTCGTTTTGTTGGAACAAATTTCACATGAGATTCGACGGGAATCGACCCCGGACCTCAGTGGTGAAAGGCTAGCGACTTCGCTATGTGCCACGAGCGAGCATATACAACGTAATAAACCGTTTTACACATCTAGTATATTTTCACTTTCTCACTTTTTCAAAAATTGTAAACGCGCAGTATTTGGTCTCTAACATATTGCATTTTCATGTTAGAACTGCCGGATCACAGAAAAGTTAATCAGTCGGTGCATTTTTCAAATCCGCACGTTTTGCAGCGTTGGAATTTTTTTTGTTTTTTTGTTGTTTTTTTTTAGATTCGTTAAGGAACATCGTTTTTCTACATGGACAAGGTCTAAAGATTTCAGTTTGCTGACTAAGCTTTCGAAAATTACAAGGAATGCTGAAAAAGACATGATTTTTATCGCACCACAGACCCACGAAACGTTGTTTCATGAGAAGCACCTATTTTTCTGCATTTAAAATATTTAAGAACGCTAGGAATGGAAATAATTTATATAATCATAATATACGTTAATGCGAGTGTTATAACTAGTGATTTTAGGCCAGAAACTGTTAATTTTCTAAGTAAATAATGTTTAAAAGCAATATAATTGAAAGATGATTTATTAATACGGGATATTCACAGTAACGTTGAACATTATCCCGCGCCTTTTATAGTACGGAACTAAGGTTTATCAATTTATTAATGTATCATATTAGCTCAGGTAAATAAAATTATTGTTCGCTTAATTATTATTAAATTTCTTCTAAAAATACAGAAAAAGTAAATCGTTTATGATAAAGAATTTGAAGATCCGCGAAATAACATGTTTTTAAAAAACTTGTCCCAACTTTGGGGGGAACTTGTCCCCCCTTCGCCCCCCTGTATCCCGCCTCTTTCTAAATCTATAATGTAGAAATGGGTATAATAATAGAAACCGCCGGCCCGGTGGCCGATATCGCTGAGGTAGTAGTGCCGTCGTGATCTCGGACCGAAGGATCGCGGGTTCGAGTCCCGTCTCAGGCATGGTTGTATTTGTGTTCGTCGTTTCACCCCTTGTCATCGCCATTTCGTTTCATTTTCATAGTTACCATAACGTTAACTTCAATAGTGGTCGCTAATGACCTAGATGTTGATGTGACCTTAAATAACGATTGAAAAATTATTCATTTATTACTCCAAAGTTATTTTTGTCAAGTTATATTTGTCACTGTTGCCGTTTATTAAATAAATGTTATGCCGGCAAGAGCGTTATGTTTCCATGACTGTCATTAGTGTGCGAAAATTAAAAAGTAAAACTTTTCAAAACATGATATTCCTCTTCTGATCTGACCGAAATTAGGAATCAGCGAATTTGAAACGAATATTTTGATTTTTTGTGGTACCTTACAGGAAGCCTCAACAAGATTTTCAAACATTACTAAAACTGCTGGCTGTTCCCATAGTTAGCTACCTCTCTTAGAAATATTATATGCAATCGTTGGTTGCGTTTGGTTACAGTTGTAACCTAAAATGACTGTATGTGTGGTGTATTGTGACGCAGCCACATCTTGTAATCAATATTTCGTTAATTTTGGTTTAATGGAGTTGAAATAAGTGATACAAATAAGTAAATATATCATATCCACGACATGTTATCCGATAATTAGGAAAGTGTAATAACATTTTCTACTTTGAGGGTAACATTACCATACTGGCAAATTAACTCTGGCATTTATATCCTTAAAGTAGAAGTTCTTACATCGAAGTAATTGGCATTTGCGAATTTATATATCATTTCTAAAGCATACGATTTACAAATTGTAAACATTGATTAATCAAATTTGATACCTAATTACTTTTTGTTCTCGATGTACTTGCACTGTAACTTTGAGAAGCATATCATTAATTCACTTTGACTTGCTTTTCGAGAGAATGCTACATAGGCAAGTACAAAATTCAGTATCTAAACTTTACAAACATATGATGAAGTTAAAGTGACCAATGAATGGACCGGGAGCGGTAGCTCAGTGCATCAACTGATGTCACTGCAGCACCTCTGACCGGGAGGTCCTAGGCTCGACTCCTGACGGCGGCAGGATTTTCGACACTAGCTTTTCAGCTAGGTCGAATTCAGTCTCTGTCTGGAGGGGAATTCTTGCGGCCGGCTGCTCTGTTCGGTAGTTTTCCGTGGTTTCTCCGATCAACACCAGGCGGATGCCGGAGCAGTACCCTAACAAACGAGCCACGGACCGAGCGCGATCTTTCCTTCCTCTTCCTTGTCCTCTCCTCTCCCCTTAGACACACACTAACATGCACTACACTACCACATATTCCGGGAGACCGGTCGGGAACATAGAACTTGTCCCGGCTGGGGCGGTGCCCCATTGGTGGGAGAGTTGAAAACAGAAACGCTGGTTAGGAGGAAGCCCCACTAGCCGACGGTAGGTCGGCGCCGGATTTCACCATCCAGCGGGGGAAGATCACCGCTATCTCCCGGGGGGAAACATGCACTACACTAACGGGACTAATGGCGAAAGCAGTTGACGCGCCCGGAAACACGAAAAAATCAATCAATGGAAAATGTAAATAATGCAAAATAACGTAGAAAAAGGCTACTGAATTGTATAATATTAGCAGATCCAGTTGTTTGGTGTGTTACACCAAAACGAGCTTTCCAGACCAAATATAAAAAGGTTTGTTTCACTAAACACTGCACCCTATCACAATGTAAAATAGCTAATAAAAATTATTTAAGACTAAGTTCTCAAAACAGAATTTATCTCCAACGATAAAAAACAAGCTTAATAATAAAATGTGTTCTGATAAAATCTTTCAAATTATGGAAGCTATAACTTCAATATTTTGCAGAAACATTATAGTTTTGTGATTTATTAAATTGTCAAAATAATTATTGGGAAGATTGATGAAACAAATCAGAACTTTAAAACAAACAAACATGTGACAATGTTACCCCTCCCTTTACTTTATTTAAGAAATACACTCCAGAGTTATGGCCAAACGCATGGCAACAGAGAGAAATTCACGGTTGATACAACTCAGTATAACTTTCCATTTATCTACAGCATTATGTGAAAGGAATATGATTACATTAAGAGAGTAAAGACATTCCTGAAAATTTCCATGGGAAATATCAGAATAGGTAATTTCAGTACACTGACTATCGAGAAGTGTCTGCTAAATTAACTGTGCACAAACGACAGCTTTAAAGAACAAACTGTCGACGTTTTTACTGAATGAGCAAACAGATAAATGGAGCTAATTTACGAAAAAAATTAAGATAAGATTTTTAGAATACCCAACTGCGAGACTCTAGCTGCGCCACTGATTAATATATTGAAAAATTACTACGTTAAATTATATCCAATTTTGGTTAAGTTACGCTTTAAGATTTTTCCGCCCCCTAAAAATTTACGAAGATTCTTGGAACTCTTCATGAGCATTCTGAATTTTCCGCCAACTATTATTAAAGTTAAATGTAGGAAATATTTCATTGATAATAATTAATGCAATTTTCTAAAATAAATATTTTAACAGCCGACAATTTATAAAAACATACACGGGGGGAGTCTCATAAAAGGTAGTCTCTTATAGTACAGTGGCCCGAAATTCGTTAAGTTGTGTGAAAGGTGAATCCAAATCTTTCACACATTTCCTTTTATTAAAGTAGCGCCTTAGTATCGTCGCTAAGGTCATAAGAATATTTACTTCGAACTGAAACTAGTGACTTGACATGTCTGATAGAACAGTGCTTCTTTATATCATATGTGTAAACGAGATGCGCTGCCAGAACCTAAACAAACGGAAAAGAAGCAAATATCATTGTAAGAAACAAATATAACAAACACAATCCTTTGACACTGCTTAATAGAACCAAAAACTTACTAACGCTCTAGCTCAGGCAACGTGTGCAATAAGATGACGATCAACATCATCGAAACGATGTGTTGGACCAATAATAAAAGTTGAATGTATACGTGTGTACCTAAAAAAAATTACTGTTTCAGAGAGTATTTTAAAATTGAAACATAACTGTCTTTAAAAATAGGGATCTTTAGTTTATCAAAATCTTTACATTATGTGCTAATTGCATCGCAAGAAAGGCGTCAAGTGTTCATGAAAACTTGGCAACCAAAAGATACTGAAAATACATTTGATAAAAAATGCTAACATTAAAATCATCAATCATTTTAACATTGATATCCTGGTCGAATCTTGCGAGAAAGAACAGTTTCTCAATTTAATTAATTCTTTCAGTTTAGATGTTACAATAAATGTACCTACACTGATAACCCTAAATTCAATGAAGACAATCGATGAAATTATAATTAACAAAACTACTACTCGATATGAAGTTGAAACAAAAGATTTAGGATACAGTGACCACGATGCACAAATTCTTACCATTATAAGAAATGCGAACACTGACACAGTAAATAATACACGTATGAGTAGATTATTTACTAAAAGTAAAATAAAATTATTCATTTCTTTACTTGATGCAGGAGTCATGGGACACGGTTTATAATTTCGTTGATACAAATGATAAATATAATTCTTTTTTTCAATGCTTTCATTTCATTTTAACACTTGCTTTCCTTTTCAAAAAAGAAAATTAAATATTCACGGAAAAACAATTGGATAACTCAAGGGATTTGAACATCATGTAAAAACAAGCGAATTCTTTCTTTCATTTCTAAACATCATAACGTATCACAAGATTTCCTCGTCTACTTTAATAAATACAAATCATTGTTAAGAAAAGTCATAAGGCAGGCTAAAATCATGTAACACGATCAGCATATTTTGAACTCGAATAACAAAACAAAAGCAATGTGGAATATAATAAAAAATACAACCAAATCAACTAGAAACCTTGTAGAGAATGTTATTTTAAAATATAGCGATAGAAATGTGAACGGTCTGGTAACAGTGGCTAATCTTTTTAACCAATACTTTTCGAAAATTGCTGCCGATCTCACTGAGGGTCTTCAGGCACAAAATTCAACATCAGACATTTCTTCAAAAATTTTAGACAAAATGTTCGTTTACGAAACTTCTTCCTATGAAATTCTTAAAATAATCGGTAAACTAAAAAATAAATATTCGTCCGGTTTAGATGAATTCCCGGATGCTTTGTTAAAGACCTGTGCGTATGCCATTATACACCCGTTAACTCACATATTTAATTTATCGTTATGCACCGGAACGTTTTCAAATATTTTCAAAACAGCTAAAATTAAGCCGATCTTCAAAAAAGGCAACACAAATGAAATTCAAAATTATCGGCCGATTTCTCTACTGTCAGTTTTATCAAAAATATTAGAAAGACTTTTTTACGTACGAATGGAAACCTTTCTCAGTAAACACGACGCGCTTTCAGATTGCCAACATGGATTTATTTTTATTTTATTTTTTTTTTATTTACGTCAAAAAAAACAGTTAAAAACTGTGTATGACGGACTATGGGGAAAAGTGAATTGTGTGCACATTTTCAAGATTCTGTGATCCCTACACTAAATCATATACTACTTAAGTTTTGAATTTTGAAAGGGAGAAAAAAAAACAAAAAAACTCCCATGTAATAAAATCGATTTTCAAGGATAAATAAGCAATAAATTTTGAATTTTGAAAGGGAGAAAAAAAACAAAAAAACTCCCATGTAATAAAATCGATTTTCAAGGATAAATAAGCAATAAATTTTGAATTTTGAAAGGGAGAAAAAACAAAAAAACTCCCATGTAATAAAATCTATTTTCAAGGATAAATAAGCAATAAATTTTGGCTCTTATTACTTCCTGCCGCGACAACGTGGAAACGATAATTTGAATAATTGTATTTCCCACTGAATTCTAGAAGACGTGCACAGAAAATGAAGTTACATTTATGTCCAGAAGCAAAACAAGGGGCCATCTCAGCATTTGCTCAATGGATCAGGGAAACTGGACGAAAAACCTGATCGAGATGGGGGTCATTGACCCGGAGGCTGTGTTACAATAGTTGTTACAGGTTGTTTATACTCATTTATACAGTCCAAATGGTAATTAATGCATTATGTATCATTGTTAAAATTAATGTTACTTTTCTTGTGATGCTCAGTATAGTCTCTAATTGTATAGAAACAGTTATGCAGCAGAAACGATTTCACTTGGGATTTAAACTTTTCTATTGAATTTAATCGTTTAATGTCATCTGGCAAAGTGTTGTAAAATAATGTACATGTGTTATATGTGCATTTTTTGTAATGAGCTGTTGATACTGTCACCTGATGAATATGATTTCTACGTCGAGTGTTATAGTAATAGACTTCGGCATTTTCTGAAAATATATTCCCGCCCTTAAGCAAGTCATTTTTTACAAAAACCACTGATTCGTAAATAAAAAGACACGGTAATGGTAGAATTCCTAGATTAATGAAGATAGGCTTACAAGAATCACGTGGGTGGGATTTGGTTATTATTCGTACAATTCGTTTTTGTAATCTAAAAGTCTGGGAGCTATAAGATGTATTTCCCCAGAATATTATGCCATATCTCAGGCGGGAATGAACATTCGCGAAGTATACACAACGAGCAGTATGAAGGCTGACTGAATTTGCAAGAATTCTGAACGCGTAGCATAATGAACTTAATTTTGTGTTCAATTCATTTAAATGGACATTTAAGGTTTGACTGAATTGAGAGACCTAAAAATTTTGTTGCATTAACATGAGTCAATGGTACACTGTTCATTTTCAATGGAGCACAGAATTGTTTATTTGAAATGGAAAACTGCATTAAAACCGTTTTCTTTTCGTTTACTATTAATTTGTTATTTCGGAACCAATTTGAAACATCTGATATTGTACTATTTACGGTTTCTTTATTGCAAAGGATGTTCGTATCATCCGCAAAGAGAACCGTTCTTCCGTTTCGAATCGTCGAGGGCATATCGTTTACGTAAAGTAGGAACAGAATAGGGCCTAAAATCGATCCTTGAGGAACTCCACATGCAACGGGCAAAGAGTCGGAAAGGTGCGTACGTAATGTTCCATCATTCCAGTAAGGTATTTCAACTTTCTGAGATCGTTGTTTAAGGTACGAACATAACCAATCTAGAGCAATACCACGGATTCCATATGAAGGTAATTTTGAAAGTAAAATGTCATGATCAATGATGTCAAAAGCTTTTGAGAGATCTAAAAATAATCCAATAGGTGCCTCGTTTTGATCTAATGATGAGGCGACATCTTTAAGAAAAGAAAATATAGCTGTTTCCGTTGATTTTGATTTTCTAAATCCATGTTGGCAATCTGAAAGCGCGTCGTGTTTAGTGAGAAAGGTTTCCATTCGTACGTAAAAAAGTCTCTCTAATATTTTTGAAAAAACTGATAGAAGAGAGATGGGCCGATAATTTTGAATTTCATTTTTGTTGCCTTTTTTGAAGATTTAGAAAATCAAAATCGACGGAAACAGCCATATTTTCTTTTATTGAAAATGTCTCCTCATCATTGGATTAAAATGAAGCATCTATTGATTAATTTTTAGCAGTAAATATTTTGGGGCCTCACTGATCAATTATTTTTATCCAAATGTATACATTAAATTCCAATTTTTAATTTAAAATCTATCTAAATAGGATTTTTATAGGTTTGTTTATAAATTTATGACAAATTGAAATATAACTTAACTAAAAAATGAATACGATATTTATGCTTTTCATTTATCAATCAATAAATACACATTCGTTAGTATTACTTTAGGTTTATACTTGACTATTCGTATGTATAGTAGATACATAAAATAAAACTTATTTAAAACATCTTTTTTCTACACTTTTACGAAGCATAACATCAAATTCAATTGATAGTAAAGCCAATGTAATAAATCAATCTTGTCGCATTGTCGTTCTCAGAGGATTTTTTTTATAATTTTTAACTGTGAAAAAGATCTCTCTCCAGAACAGTTTATCATCAATGTTGAAAACATTCAAAGGCAGATTTCTAAGTTTGTAAATGCTTAATGGAGTTTATCATTTATAATGATTTTATAGAAATCAGTATAACTGACATAAACTTTTATCTTTGTACATTTTCAAAAGAATGTAATGATGAAATTTTTTTGTTTATTTAAGGTTGCACCAACATCTAGGTCATTAGTGACCACTATTGGAGTTAACGGTATGGTAATTATGAAGATGAAACGAAATGGTGATAATAAGGGTGATAGGACGAACACAAATTCAACCATCCCCAAGTCGGGACTCGAACCCGCGACCCTTCCGTCCGAGATCACTACGACACTACTGCCTTAGCGATCTCGGCCACCGGGCCGGTTTATGAAATTGTATCAGTTGTCCGGCAAGGTGGAAATCCAGATCCTCAGGATACGATGCGACGAGCGTTTCAACATTAGATTGATTGATTGATTTTTTCGGATCAGGTTTTAGCCTTCTTTATTATTCTTACAATAATATCAGTTCTATTTGGAAATCGAAAAGTCGAGAAAATTTCAAATTATATACATATATATAATTGAATTTTGCGATACACGGCAACAGGCAAGAAGATTGATTGATTGATTTTTTTCGTGTTTCCGGGGGCGTCAACTCCTTTGGTCATTAGTCCCGTTAGTGTAGTGTTTTGTTCGGGAGATGGCGGTGATCTTCCCCCGCTACCCCCGACTTACCGTCGGCTAACCCCCTAACCAAGACTCTCCCACCAACGGGGCACCGCCCCACTCGGGACAAGCTCTAAGCTCCCGACCGGTCTCCCGGAATATGTGGTAGTGTAGTGCATTTTAGTGTAAGTGTGTGTGTGTAAGGGGAGAGGATAGAACAAGGAAGAGGAAGGACAGATCGCGCGCGGTCCGTGGCCCGTTTGGTAGGGTACTGCTCCGACATTCGCCTGGTGTTGATCGGAGAAACCACGGAAAACTACCGATCAGAGCAGCCGGCCGCTAGAATTATCTTCCAGACAGCGACTGAATTCGACCTATCTGAAAAGCTAGTGTCGAAAATCCAGCCGCCGTCAGGAGTGGAACCTAGGACCTCCCGATCAGAGGCACTGCAGTGACATAAGTTGGTGCACTGAGCTACCGCTCCCGGTGTTCAATCGACGGATAAACTAAAATATCCAGAAACTCTTATTTCATCGAAAATCGTAGAGTGGACTTGCTTACTTATTAGCTGAATAAACTCTTCGAATATAGTTTTCGACAAGTATGACACACTTCCTGTAAAAAATGCGAAAAATTGTTAAATCCTGTTAAAATATTCTTTTAGGAGACTTTTTAGTTCAGAGATATGATTACCTTTTCCATGATTTACATAGTTTGAAAAGTGTGAGGCCAAAAATAGATCAAATTTAGCGATCAGTTCTAGCAATCCCAAATATTTCTACTTTTGAGCCATCCAAATTTCTCATTTGGCCCTCGGAAAAGTAATCCCCGTCCTGCTAACGTTTGAATTACGGGTACAGCTCGTTGCAAAATATGATGCCAGTACTTGAGTTTTTCCTCGATGTGGTCATCTAACTGAGACTTCACTCCAATTGTTTCTGGAGTCAAAAATGCAAGCATTGCCTCTCTCTCATTCTGTGAATTTTCATGTTGATCAATGACAGTCTTATTACGCCAGTCGCTAATGCCAGTTACAAATCATCACGGGATATTTGATGGAAAAGGTTTGCCTGCAAAACAATACACCGAAGCATTTCATGGAGAATACAGCAGCGGTTATCGAGTGTACTTTTCACCATTTGCTTTTTTATTATGAAATATATTTTGAGAGCAAAAGTTTGTTTGTTTCCCTTCTTGAAATGTCCTGTGTGAGTTTTAAATGGTCTTGAATAATGTTGACAATTTTGTGGTCATTTATCTAGTAATTGGTGTCATCCGCACTAAACGCAGTTCAGCTACCAGGATCGTTAATTCTATTATCTTGATCAGCAAACTTTTGAAATACTGGATTATTATCGTTATCGACAATACGCGCTTGATCCTGGATTTCTTGCATTGTTTCCTCCTCTGCCACATCCTCCACACTATCGAAAACATTTTGGGAGGTTGATGGTGATGCAGATGGTTGAAAAATCTAAGTTAATTTGGACTATTTCTTAATGACTATTTCCTCACCTTTCTGACTTTTCCTCGGTTAGTTTTCGTTGAGATCTACTTAAACCCATTAAATCACCTACAATAAAATTATTTATGTTATAGATGAACAATTGCAATTGGTGCGAAATTTGATAAAAGTGATTAAAGTTAGTAAAAGTGATTTTCATTCAAAGAATCAGTATATTGGCCAAAAAGGAACAAAAGCAAAACTTTTTACGTTATTTTTATGTGTTTATTTTTTTTATTTGGAGAATAGCTTCAGTTCGTGTCACCCGGGGGAAGAACTAATGGTATCACCCCCTCAAAAAAATTGAATGTAAAAATGTCTATTTGTGGATAGATTATTCAATATTTTATTAAAATGCAAGTGTATTTGCATATGACATTTATTTATAATATATTAACAATTATATGTAAGTCAGAATCTCACTTTTCCTTGATGAAAATTTACAAAAATATTTTATATGGTATTTTAAACGTTTTTATATACCATACACAATATTCCGATAATTTTTCTCAAACATTGTATTCAAAAGGGTTAAAAATTCGGAGGGTCGCGAATGTGCACAGATATTTAGTAATCGTCTAATATATACACGTGTTTGTAGAGCTTTCTAAATAAATCCAGAAAGTCTAAAAAACACAATGTTTTATTAATGTCATTTTGTACACTGTTATATCGTCAGCATCCAATCTGTGAACAAATATATCATGTATTTATATAATTATATTTAAAAAATCACTAACATTAACCTTTTCCTTTATTTTACACCTTTTTAAGAACCTTATCGCAATAAATGCATGTTATATTTTGTGTACAGTTGGGATGCTGACAGCATAACAGTGTTCGAAATAACAACTATTTGGACTAATATATTTTAATAATAAAGAAACGTTTTTATTCTTTATCTATAACGAAAATTATACGAAAAACTATACGATGTATAATTAGGTACATGAATACTTTCTTTAACAGATACGGTTATATAAAAAACACAGACACAGCGACTTAAAGCACTACAACACCTTCAATTTTGATTTTTATATGTTGTTTCGTAACGTTTAAACATGAAATCCGGAGAATAGCGAGAGCAGCGCGGTAAGCCAATAAAGGACTTGAACTTAAACAAAAGGCCGGTTGTTTTGAATAATCGTACTTTTGGATAGAAACATTTAATCCCCCAAAGTTTGAAAGATTGAAAAATTGATATTTTTAACTCATATATATATATATATATATATATATATATATATATATATATATATATATATATATAGAGAGAGAGAGAGAGAGAGAGAGCGTTGCTTATATACACTTATAATAATATTATTAATATTTATGAGTTAAAAAATAACAATCTTTCAAACTTTAGGGGATTAAATGTTTCTATCCAAAAGTACGATTATTCAAAACAACACTCATAAAAAAAAGCAATACAGTAAAATATTATAACTACAGATTATCACAAAGAAAGCAAAAATATTTAAATTGAACATTCATAAGGTAGAGGCCAGAGCGCGGGCAGTGCTTCCTGGTGATTATTTCAGTTCTAGTCAGTCTCTGTTGTTATTTATGCCTGAGGGGCGTAGATAAGGCCGTGGCTAGGCACTTTCACAAATATCACCGTGGACGGGCACGAAGTCAGCTGTGGAGAACGACCTTCCCAGTCGCCCTTCCTCGTCCTGGCGGTCTCCGCAGAAAGGTGGTTTCCCTCGGTTTGGTGAATGGACCCTCCGTGGCCGGGGCAATGGGTCACCGTTCTCGCCAAACGGGACGTGACCAGGTGTCGGCAGCTCAGAGTTCAGCAGCAAGACGAGTCGCGTGATGCTTATTGGGAGAATTTTAACCCATTTTATCAAAGTGCCGCCGCGTAATTTATAACGTGCAACACGGGCGCGGCCGAGTAGAGATAATCAAACTAATAGCAATTTCAGTAAACAGTGCGGACAATCGTCCCACACTCGATAATTCGGCACTCGCTCGTCTTTCTAAGACAAAGTGTCTAAACAGGGTTACTTGCCCGAAAGCTTATGATGTGGGCCACTGCCCAAGCCAATCTCTCGCGGGTACAGCCCGAGCGATTCTAACAAAACGTCTCGTCTGGGCCCCTGCCCGAACAGCTCTCCGATGGCCGGCTCACGCTAGCGACCTCTAGCCTGTCTCTCCCCCTCCAATTTCCCAAAAGTTCTCGAATTTTCTGTGATAATGTTTTCGTGTTATTGGCCGAAGGTTCGTACGACTTATTTAATTCTCCGCCAATCGGTCAGTGCGTCTTGCAGTTGTTCGCAATGGAATTTTCCGACACAGGCGCTCTCGCTCGCACTAAAATGTAAATATCTCCAGGGTGGTCTGCTACGCCATCGAGTAGCGGCGCACTTCGGAATCCCCAAGAGGGATTGCATCCGCGAGGGGTGCGGGAAGTAAACAAAACTCCCCTCTTCCCTGGCGCCGCCGCGTCGCGGTCGCTCGGGTCGTGGTCGCTAATACCGCTCGGGTCGCGGTCGCTAGGGGTCGTGACCAATTTGCCCTTCGCCCTCCAGAAACGGCGCGACAGGCTTCAACGCGTCTTTTGTCAAGTAACTTTTAAAAGGAATAACATTTATTTGAGTATGCAATATTCGGTATCGTCACTATATATATATATATATATATATATATATATATATATATATACACACATATATATATATTGTAGCGATATGGGAATATAGCCCCCCATATCACCACAACCGCCCACACAGAGACACCGACATACGGGGAGGAGCGAAGCGCGCGGCAGGCGCAAACTACGCCATCTGTCCGCGGCTGCAATGGATACTCATGCTTCTGTAATGGGAGACGTGAAGAACAACCTCGGCGGGTACTACGAACGGCAGCAAAGGTAGCGACGAAGTTCTGCACGGCTTCGGGTAAACCCTGCGTAGCGCTCTCCACTTCTCGGTTACTGCCCAGACCTCCTCGTTCCGTTGCGTCCGTCCGTTCACGTTCAAGTCCAACTCTTCTCGGCAGATAAAGCAAAGCGGCCTCGCCCCTACGTACGTTTCCCGTTCTCAACACGAAGGCTTCTCTGGCCGCGTTGAAGACTGGAGATCGCCCAGGATTCTCGCCTAAGCGATATGGCGTAGCAGCTGTGTAGAATTTGTCCGTGGTATGCCGAAGTGAGTACTTAATCACTCATTGGAAACTGCTGCCATTCTCCTCCACTACAACACGTTTCTCAACCGTCGTTCGGTATCGAAAACCCAATCATTATCCGTACTCCTACGAGAATTTTAGCGATCCGTCTCGCACGGAATTTTCCACTTAACTTATCTTGCGCCACTTTCAACAAACCGTCTCTCGCGAAGATTTCAAGTGGACTCTCGTTACGTGACTTTCAGCGAACCATCCCTCTAGGAGATTTCAACTTGACTCCCGTTCTTCTATGGGGAAAAAAATCTTGTTGAGATTTCCCTCACTTTTTCTACAGAAGCCAATGGCAAGGTTTGGTTCCTGCTCTTATCTTCGGATTTTCTCGTTCGTTGGAGCGCCTTCGCTCGACCTGGTCGCTGCAGACTTCAGGTGATGACGTTGCCAGCGCGCCACGTTTGAACTGGCGGACCGTCCGAGACGATATTTTGGGAATTTCTGTTTCGGATCTGGTCCGTGGCCGGGCCACATATTCGAGTTCGTCTCAATATATATATGTATATATATATATATATATATATATATATATATATATATATATATATATACACATACAGATATTTTCAAACTTAATTAGTTAATGAATATTGCTATTTTTAAATGTTAATAAACATATATAAATATCGTATTTTGAAGAGGCCCCAATTTGACGGGGGCCCTAAGCAATTGCTCCCTTCTCGTTTATTTATACAACTGTTCACTAGAAGAAAACCCAATTATTCATTTAATTTCCACATTCTGGACTATGTAAAACGATAAAATATAAAGAAATCCCTTCTGAAATGTCAAGTGTCAGATCTCGCTCTGCCGATCTTGGAAGAGATTCTACAGGATATTAGACATTGTTCTTAGGTTTTTATACTTTTAAGCTTTCGTTGATGACAGCCAATGATAAAATTGGTCTAGAATGTGAATTAGATTTTCAAAGTAATATAATTACAATGTCTAGCATAACTAAGCTATGGTATGAGGCCAGGCCCCACAATCCTATGGTAATGGCCTCCTTCCCTGATGCAAATTGAAGCTTGCGCTGGCAGCAATAATGAGGCAAATTTACGCGCCTAATTCAAATACTTCGAAATTTTACAGACTTTTCCGTTTTTCATAGGTCTGAATACGTACAGTGAAAAATGTATTGAAATACTCATTGTTTAAAGTAATATATTGTAGCGTCGCGTGGTTCGGCGCCGCTGCGTCGGGCCGTTTCGGGGAAACCCGCTCTAAGCCGGATGTAGAATGGGGGTGAAGGGCGGCGGCGCCACGCCGCGCCGGCTGGAAAGCCCCGTAGGAATCCCGGCTGGAAAATCCCTGAAAAGGACGCGCGCGGACGCGAGTTTAAGAGATGTCGGTTGCAGCCCTGGAAGGGCTGGCCAGCGAGCCGTATGACGCCCGCTGCTTGTTGGGTGGGGGCGAGCCGACGGATATTTAAGGCTGCGCCGACAGGCGCCTCGCGGGATACGCAGGGTGTCGAAAGACGAGAGGTATCTTCAGTGCTATCATTGCACGTGATCTTCAAGTCGAAGATCGGTTTGGCGACAGGCCATGTAACTGGTGTAGTTACGGGACTCTATGTCCGACAGCTTCGCACCTCGCGTTGCTTTTTGCTGTTTCCGAAGCAGTGGTCCTGGGCGAGGCCAAGGGACGTTCGCGTGGTTTCGCGGCTAAGAGAACTGAAAGGTTGCCAAGGGGTTAGATTTTTTATTATAGTCTTTATACATTAATTGTAAATATACTGTAAATATATTGTAAATATCAATCAGAACAGTCGTCTGTGTTTTTCATTCTAGTACGTCACAATATGCAAACCTAACATTCAGACGTCAAACTTTCATGTATCTCTGACATAATATAATATGTCTTTATCGTACAACTTTAACTAGAGAAGCTACAGAATGGCACAGACTTCCTCGTAGCTATTTTTTCTAATTTCCTTGGTGTGGGATGGTTTGAAGGTATTGCTCAATTCTCTAGTCAGCTGCGATCTATCGTCGCTCGTACATTTTTTTGACATTTTCTCAACATTTCGGTTTCCTAATAGTAGAACCGAATATTACATTAAAGAATAGTAAAACCTCGTCGTAAATAGACATTTTTATTGAAAAATTTGGAGCCGTTTTTAAGAAAATGGCGACTAAGCATTACTGTAAATGCGAAATTTGAAGCTCCTTTTCGCAGGAATTTATTGGGTTTTCGAAAAACTTTATTTAAAGATACTTGAAGCCCTTCCACTCACAAATGCAATAATGTATACAAATCGATGGAAATGTGCATATGAATGGCGTGAGACGTATTTAAAAAAATACATTTGTGTAATTTTTCGGAAAATATAAGCATGCATCAAAATGAATTTTATGTCCTCTTAAACAGTGTAATGTTCACTATCGGTACACAAAATTTGAAGAAAAACGGTTAAGTCATTTTTGAGAAAATGGCGTTTGAGCGATTCTGAAAATGCGGAATTTTGAGTTCATTTTCACAGAAAACGGTTGAGTTTTCGAGAAATCTTGTCTGAAATTATTTAAAGCATATGTACTCATATATACAATAACGTGAAGAAATCGCCTCTAGTGCAAATATTACTGACGTGAGAGAAAAATCAAAAAATTACATTTTTGTAATTTTTGAAAAAGCAGATGAATAGAGTAATATGGCGTTTATGTCATCGTATAGGGTTCGTTTGGCACGAACCAAAACAAACATTTTAAGAAAAATTTGGAACTGTTTTTGAGAAAACCTTGTTTTTGTAATTATTTTTAAATTGCAAATATTGCACGCATTATTGCACGAAAACAACTAAAATTTTCAAAAAAGTCTACATAACCTTAATGAAAGAACTATTTATGAACAACAAATTTCATTTGAAGAAAAAATCTCCATCTTCACTTTTATAGTTGCAGGAAGATGCCGAAGAAATTTCAAACTTTTGAAATTTTCGAAAATTCAGAGTTAACCGTGAAAACGGAACCTATGCCACCTTTATAAGTGACTTCTCTACTCTTACAAGAAATGTAAAGAAAAAAATTGGAGTTTTTGAGCAAATATTGAAAGCGTCCGGAGTGCTTCATCTAAAGTACCTCCAAATTTTAAAGAATGTTTCTCAAAATCTCAAAGCTTCAACTAAAAGCAGATCGACCGAGGATTCTTCAATTTGGAAAAGATCATGCTGATAGTTTATGATTGCCCTCAAAATGGCTGCCAGGAAGCGATTCAATTTGCAACTCTACACTAGCCCTACGCGTGGATCTAGCATACTATTCCAAAGTCTTTGGTATGAGGGCGTGACCAGCTTACTGATCACTTGGAGCGCTAGTGATGCTACATCTGTCAGTAGCAAGGGGGTGTTAACCTCATATATATATATATTGTGACGTTCGTGGCCTGGCCACAAACTTACACAGCACCCACACAACGTCGACGGTGACGGAGAGTACGTAATAACACCAGAAAAGCAGCCCGAGAAGAGAAAAGGCGCTACCTGCCGGTTGCGGCCAGAAGCGGCGGCGGGGTACTCTCGACGGAGGGGTGGTGCGCGTAGGGGTACTATGACGTCAGAGCTGCATTTATACAGCGGAGCGGCGAAAATTTGCCTTCTTCTTGAATCAGACGGCGACGTGAGAGGTGTTCTTCTTGAACTAGACAGCGACGTGAGAGGTAACTTCGGTGGTCGTGAATGTTAACACGAGCAGTAGTGGAGGAGAGCGTAATAGCATTGAGGCGGCGAAAAAGCAGCAAGTTGATATTGTAACGAGGCCGCATAAATTAAAAAGAACGTTGACAGTAAGAACGCGAGTCGAAATAAGTGAGAAGTGAGCGGAGTAGTAAACGTGATTGTGGACCGTGTTAGATGGTCAACGCGCTGGTGGGAGCGACACGTGCAGTAACACACGCGGGAGACTGAGAAGTACGCGT
Source organism: Teleogryllus occipitalis (assembly GCA_011170035.1). Classification (NCBI taxonomy): domain Eukaryota; kingdom Metazoa; phylum Arthropoda; class Insecta; order Orthoptera; family Gryllidae; genus Teleogryllus; species Teleogryllus occipitalis. The sequence continues at coordinate 22,640 of BLKR01015356.1, read as the reverse complement.
GCGCGTGTCTGGATCTGGCGGCGAGAGCTATAGAAGACTGGTTCGGAAATCTGGTAGCGGACTGCGGAGACGGCTTCCTAGGACATTGGAAAACGCTAGCGGCTGCGCGGCGGCGGTGAGCAGCGACCTCGAGCAAACAAAACATAATGAGCAAATCATTAAGAAAGATCTTTTTTTGTGTTGTGTTGTAAATTCTTTGATTTGATTTCAACTTGAGTGTCCAGTGTACAGAGTCTCTTGTGCCATATTTCAAAATATATCATTGTTTTATCTAATTTTGTGTCTGGGTGTGTTACTTTCTCATACCCCAAAAGATCCTGCCCCCCGAGATATTTAAGCTCGAAAGAGCATTCTATCAAGGCGTTCCCCGAGTCGGGGGCGTTACAATATATATATATATATATATATATATATATATATATATATATATATATATATATATATATATATTAACCTCTTTGGTCAGTAGGGCCCATTTTCAGCATAGGGAAAAGGCACAGAGCTGCGGGACTGTATTATTAGACTGTGACAGAGATGTCCAGAATAACGTCACGTTTGGCAGGAAAGTGTGTCTTACCGCGTTTATTATTTACAATTATATTTGCTTTCTTTTTGTTTGTTTAGGTTCTGGCTGGGAATTTCGTTGAGAACTTGGATTTAAAAAAAGCACTTTTTATCAACACACGTCACCTCTTCTTTTTGGAAACGGTTCGAAGTGAATATTACCATGACCTTAGTAATGATGCTAAGGTGTTGCTTTATAATTAAATGAAATGTATGAAATATTTGGTTCCTTTCATCACTTATGAAAAGTGCCAACGAATTTCGAGCCCATTGTGGTGTTGGCGTGGAAGTGACCCCTTTCGTACATTTTTTTAAACTGTCGGCTTTTTGAATAATTATTTTTGAAATTTTTATTAATTATTATCATGGAGAGAAATATTACCTACATTAAACTTCAATAATTGTTTGGAAAACATTCAGAATATTCATACACACAGTCCTAATAACAAATCATCCTAATTTTTCACGGAGTGGAGGAACTTTCAACACTAAGTTAACCAGAATCTAATATAATTTAACTATTAATTTTCAATGTACTACTTGTAAAAAATGTGATTATTTAAAAATATAAATCTTGCACTTTTTCTCATATCTTTAAACATTTTTTGCAGTTTCTTGGGCTGAATTCAAATTTTGATGGTTGAATTTCAATATTAAAATCACGCACTTAAAATATTACTTGTTATCCCCCATGATTTTAATGTTAACACATTTTATAAAACATATTTTCAATATCTTTTGCTCGGCAAGTTTTAATGAAAAATTGATGCTATATCTTGCAATCCAATTGGGAGACGACTTGATAGCCCTGGTGGCAGAAGAAAAGATTTAATTTGGTGACCTTTGTAATATTTGGGCTTAGCTTTTACATAAATAGTCTTGAAGACGATGGCGTAGCTTTTACACATGTAAAGTCTTGAAGATCCGCAAAATTTTGGTGGCTCATACATATTACGATGCTGCGTTTCTACACGTTCAGGCAATGCAAGTAAATGACAACTTACTATTTATTGAGAGATATGTCCTATAGTGGGTTGTTTATATTACTGAAAAAATGTGGAAAATCTACACACGTTTTTACGTGAAACATCTGAAAATGTTTAGACCTGTGAATTACGAATTACGGAGATGGACGGAATCTGAAAGTGGCTACTAATGATTTGAAATAACCATCTAACATTTTTGCTTCGAAGGAGAAATCTACTTTTGTCCTTTTTGTTCTAAGGGTGTTATATTTTTACATTCCTGGTTTTGGGGAACAGTAGGACATATAAAAAAGCTTACTCTGTCTCTCATGGCCCCTTTTGCCCCAGTCCACTATCGGACACAACTTGGTTATCGTGAAAATAAAACTTTATTTTAGAGAAAAAAGGAACATCTCACTGCGAGAAAGGGTCGAGATCATTCTTCGTTGGTTTTCATCTGCCTGTAATGGTTCGAAAACGTTTTTGCTTTGTTTAGGTACACTTTCCCGCAGTGAGATGTCCTTTTCTAAAATGAGATAATTTTTCACGATAAATAAGTTGTTTTCAATAGTGGGCTGAAGTAAAAGCGGCCAGGAGAAACAAAGTAAGCTTTTTTTAGATGCCCTAATGTTCCTCAAAATCAGGATTGTAAATTTATAGCACCCTCGGAACAAAGAGAACAAAAGAAGATTTCTGCTTTGAAGCAAGGAAAGTTAGATGGTTATTTCCAGTCAATAGTAGGTTACACGTTCCGCCCATCACACGTCTAAACTTTTCCTATAATTTTCAGATGTTTCGCGTGAAAACGTATGCAGATTTTTTCAATTTTTTGTTGTAATATAAACAACCCTCTAAAGGACATAGCTCTCAATAAATAGTAAGTTGTCATTTACTTGCATTGCTTGAACGTGTTGTACAAACACATCATCAAAATATATATGAGCAATTAAAGGTTTGGGGATCTTATTTGACTTTATTTGTATAAAAGCTAAGCTATCTTCTTCAAGAGCTTTATGTAAAAGCTATCCCTAAAAATTACGTAGGTCATCAAATCAACTTTTTTTTCTGCCACCCGGGCTATCACGTAATGTCCCAATTGTTTTGTAAGAAAATGCATCAAATGTTCATTAGAACTGACCAAGCAAAAGATATTGAAAATACTTTTAATAAAAAATGTTAACATTAAAATCGTTGAGAATAACAATTAATATTTTAAACTCGTGACTTGAATATTGAAATTCTTGAAATTTCAAAATTTGAATTTAACACAGGGAAGTGCAAACACTTATACATTCAACTTTTGCAACTCGGAATTCACGCGTCTAAACATTTTCCTGTCATTCTCAGGTATTTTGCGTGAAAACGTATGTAGACTTCCCACATTTTTTCAACAATATAAACAACCTACTAAAATACATACCTCTCAATAAATAAGTTTTCATTTACTTGCATAGCCTGAACGTGTTGTACAAACACAGCATCATATATATGAGTCACTAAAATTTTGGAGATCTTCAAGGTTTTATTTGTGTAAAAGCTAAGGTATTTTCTTCAACACTTTATTTCTGTAAAATCTATTACGCAGGTCACCAAATGAACTGATTTCTTCTGTCACCACGGCTATCAAGTCGTGCCCCAATTAAATTGCTAGAAATGGCATCAAATGTTCATTAAAATTTTCCAAACAAAAGATATTGAAATTACGTATCTTAAAAAAATAAATCATTGGGGATGACAAGTAATATTTTAAGCACGTGACTTTAATATTGAAATTGAACCATTAAAATTTGAATTCACCCATGAAACTGCAAACATTTATTTAAAATATGTTAAAAAGTTCAAGATATACAATTTTAAATAACCATATATTTATTACAATTAATACAGTGAAAAACTAATAGTTAAATTATATGACATTCTGGTTAACTTAGTGTTAAAGTTTCCTCCACTCTATGAAAAATTTCGAACATTTTTGGGACTGTGTTTATAAATATTATGGATTTTTGTTCCAACGATTATTATAGTTTAATATACGTAATATTTCTGTCAATGATAATAATTAATACAATTTTCTAAAATAAATATTTAAAAAGCCAACAGTTAATAAAATTATAGGGAAGGAGTCACTTCTACCCGAATAACACAGGGGTTTAAAATTCGTTGGCACTTTTCATAACCGATGAAAGGGCACGTGGAACCAAATGTTTCATACATTTCATTTTATAAATCAGCACCTTATCATCAACCCTAAGATCATTATAATATTTACCTCAAACAGTTTTCAAAAAGAATATGTAGCGACTTGACGCGTGTTGATACAATAGTGCATTTTTAAATCGAATTTTTCGACGAAATTGGCAGTCAAAACCTAAATAAACCGAAAGAAAGCAAATGTTATTGTAAATATCAAATGTGATACGCACCTCGGCAACCGCATACTATAGCCAAAAATTTAGAAATTCTCTAAGAAGCTCACAGTAGAGGTTGTCACTTCACACTTTCCCGCCAAACGTTGTAACGTCATTCTGGACATTCTATAGTTTGTTTGCCAAGCACGATCCTAGCGGCAATATGAAGAATTTTGAGCATTGAGTTTGAATTTTACGCTCGTAGATTGGCAACAGGCGGAAATGACGTGGCTCCTCATGAAATTTAGTAAAGGTAACGTATTTGCAGATGCTTTGGTGCTCCATGTACCACTCCCTACCACTCCCTGATGTTCGAGTTGCTCTGTGAATGCACCGGAATCGTGAGGTCGAGGCGGGGTCTGTTAGATGGTTAGGTGATGACTGTGCCGAGAGTAGGTGTATGGATTGGTTTCTTGGAAAATTTGACAGTCAGAGAGTGGTTTATTATAAGACTTGCGTTACTTCGAGTTCAGTATATGAGCAAAGGTGAAATTACTGTGGTTGTGCCTCGGTTGTGAAAAATAATTGAGTGTCAAAGAGTATTTTGTACTCCATGTTAGAAGATAGAACAGGACTTTCGGAATGTTAATGACAAAGAACGTGCTTTTATTCTTGTGATTCGTTGATTGTGATTTCATGTATTGTGTAACTCTTAGTGAAGGATACAGTATTGGAAGATATTGCCGTAGAATTTTCTGATTAGTCGCAAATAAAGAATATTAATGTCTTATATTTAATTGATCATGGAAGCTGTAATAGTGCTCTTGCTGCTATGCTCTTCATTTCCAACTCTTCGTGGGAACGATTTAACTGGTAAGAAGCTTTTTATACGAAATTGTTTGAGTATTTTCATAATTATGTTGATTCCACTTTCGTATGCCTTATGGATTGAATAGTATCATTTGTAAACTTCATCGTTAAATACCGCAGTGTGTGGATATAAGATAATGCGGTGTACATCCTTGCAAGAATGTTTTTGCGATTTTAATTTTATTTTTGTGAAACGCGGAAACTAAACAATTCGAACTAATCATTTAATTAATTGGGATTGTTATTGAAAATGCCCTGGATACGTTATCGCAAATGCGTAGAATTCTTGAAAGCGATGTGATAAGGTAATTGAGTTTCTACGGAGAAATATTAAGAGAAGCCGAGCTGACTGCTATCAAAAACTATTGAAGTTTCTTGCTAGTCTCGGTTGAGGCTATCAAGGAAATGTATTTGTGTCGTTAAAGGGGTATATTTCATGTTTTTCAATGGGCGGTAGTTATGTGAATATTACTTGAATGTTTTGTTAATGTATTAGATAGTTTTCATGATTAGTGTAAGAGTAGTTTAGTGTAACCCTTTGTATATTTGTATTGTATAAGCATGCCGATTATCAAGTGAAGAAAGAGTAACTTGTGAAATAGTGGAAATGAATCTAAAGGAAAAATGAAGTTGATGGCATGTTAGGTGTATGTAAATTCGCAAGCACACCTGGCTGCTGTCATGGAATCCTTAAATTGTTTAAATTTTGTATCAGACCCAAGCTCTAGAAATATGAATGTATATATTAGTACTCCTCACCATAATATGTATTTACATGTTTGATATTTACGGATGCTCCATTTTTAATTGAAGGAGGTTCCCCTGGTATATCTATTTTGTAAGTTCTTTAAGGGTAGTCTAAAAATCTTCAGTTATTTGTTGAATTACAAAGTGGTGGGATTTCCTCTTTTCTAATTCAAGACTGCATGATTCTTTGATACTGGTTTGTAGGAGTTGTCATTAACTAATTATAATATTTTTTCTATGAGAACACAAGAAGATTTGATTGACTCCTATTGATGCTATGAGACGCTCCATTAAAGTATTGGTGTTCTATGGATATATTATAGCGCTAATGGCATAATGACTTCATTACATCACTCCTCCAAGACAAAATAATATGTTGGAAATGAATGGGTAACATTACTAACATGTTTTTGTGAAACAATCATAGAAATTGATAGAAAACAAAGTAAAAAATGGCTTTGTAATCTTCGATGAAAGTTTTAAAGATACGTTTTATAACACAAACTTTCTCTTCGGTATGATATCCTTATCAAACTTCTCTTCACAATTGTGTTAATTATTTATGATACAAGTGTTGTAATAAGATGTTATGATACTTGCATCATACAACATTTTATCGACTTCCTAATTATTAGCTGTTGAAAGTATTGTAATTGATTTGCTAGTAAAACACACATGTAAACCTTTTTAATGAAAATTGTCTTTTGGGCTGGCAAAGGGAGTAAAGTCACTTACCATCTACTTCACTACAGAAGGAGTGAAGTTTAATATCTTTTTATAAAATCTGAGAGATAATTAAAAGAATGTTACAAATGTATAGTGTACAAATATTTGACTATCATACCAAACTCCTTGTACCTGGGAAATAAATGACCATTATGTATGTTTACGTAAGCTATTTCATTTATTTCTTGGCCTTCCTTTTCTCGTCTACCACAGATCTGAGATATGGTTAAATCTAAAGCAGTTAAGTACACTGTAAACCGTTATTGGAACATTAACAGGGATTCAAAGAAAAAAGGTGGCAGTAGGGACTTTTCAGAAATGTCAAATTTGAAATGAACTATAATTTCTATAGAATGGACTGGAATAGAATATCCCAGAATATCTTATGGGAAAACGAAAAAGTTATATAATATATATTTAATTTAATTATTTATGAAGTATTTATTTACTTGGTCAGAAAGCATTTGGTGTATGCGATGTTTAAAAAGGAGAAAAAATACATTTAGTATTCGGAAGGGACAATCTTACATTGAGCTATTGCTCAATGAATTGTGGGAAACTGAATGAAAACTTCATTAGAGAGGAGTGTCTTTGATCAAGCAAGTGATTCTAATAGGCACATTCAGTGTTTTATAAATATACAATACAAAAGGTAACTTGTGAATTAACATTGTTTTTAATACTCAATATAGTGTCTTTAAGTGTACAGAAGTAGTTAGACAGCAGTAAAGATTCTAGTTGGTGTGCAAAAATGTGGATAGATTTTAATGGTTTATTATTGTGTGGCAGTATGTTGTAAAATAATATTTGTAGATATTTTTCTAGTGAGTAGTTGGTATTTGTTACATTTTCATTATTCTTGCTACATAATGCGTTATAATTGTAGACCACATTCTTGCATGAAAATGAGTGTCCATCCTTGAATTAGTCAGTTTGAACTTTTTAAAAAAAAAACAAAAAAACATGATGTATTGGTCGGATTATCAGTTCAATGAAGGGAGTGTTGTTGGAATTACATGAGTGGACTTCGTACTGTTTTTAAATGTAATGAGAATTCTAAGTTCTTTAATTTATGGGTTCGTTATTTATGGGTTGCCCCTGAATTTTTTGCAATTACATATTTTGGAAATACAAACCGCTTATACACAGGACGAGATTTAAGGTGGGACTGCAGGGTCTGTAGCTCAAGGGCCCCTATAAAAATTAAAGAGAAGAAAAAATCCAACAACACACAAACTGAAAAAGATTCGCAATATGATTTGTCATGACTTTGTAGTAGTGCATAAAATGGACCAGATTGATGTTGTAGTTACACTAAAGAAGTTCAGATTCAAAAATTAAATTAATTGAACAAAATTTATATTATCAAATCTTGCAGCAATATTCCACTTAAATGTAATTTGTGTTAATTTATTTGACAAGACAGTTTTATAGTTGTTTCATATAAAAAGGAAATTCAATCAAAGGCAGTGTAAGTTCAAACAAAATTTTGTACTAATCTTTTTCTCTATTTATGAATCAGTGGTGATTCATGATCAGGGTAGGTTAAACATTACTGAACAGTGGCGGATCCTGGGCAGGGAGCATGGGGACTATGCCCCACCTCAATCCAATTTTTTTTGTAATTTTATTAAATTCATTCAAAGCAATTGTCTCGCTGATATTACATTCCAAAGCATTATTTCCTTCAGTTTCACGTGCAGACGTGATTTCAGTTTATTCATATTCTTAAAAAGTATTGCGAGTTTGTGTTGTTCAGGCAATAATTTAGAAATCTGATTCAATTTTGTTGCCAGGCATTTAAGATTACCTAACTTCATATAAGATTTCACCAGAGGTGGGATTTCTGATCTTTTATTGGGGGGGGGGGGGGGCAAAGGGGCCCTCTGCATAACATAGTAAAAAGTTTCCCTAAACCAAATGACACGAGTAGTTACACTACAATTCTAACATAAAAATCATATTTTTCAAAGGTTTCTTGGCCCCCGTCACACCACCTACACCCCTCTACAGCCAGAACGTTTTTTTTATTTTAATGTTTTTCGTCAACTTAAGTCTATTTTATCTGATTGAAAAAATATGAAAATTAAAATAATTTATACTACCAGAAAAACATTTTATATACGTATACGTACGTATACAGAGTAATATATGTAGTATTGAGAAATGTATGTAATGCAGAAAAAGGATTCTGAGATTTCAACAGAAATACACGTTTCGGGGTGCCCTGATTGTGTACTATGTTCTGTGTGTTTGCTTGTAGTAAAAGTCAGTTTTTTTTTAATGTACTACATTTTTCTGAAAATTTTAATCGTTTTTGTCCAATATTGCGTGCAATATTTGCAATTTTAAAAAAATATAAAAACATGATTTTCTCAAATGGCTCCAAATTTTTTCTTTAAACTTTTGGTAGGGATAATGCTAAATGCACTCTATAAGATGACATACGCTCCATAATGCTTTATTATTTTGCTTTTTCAAAAATCACAAATCTAATTTTTTGACTTCTCTTGCATTATTATTTACATTAGCAGAAATTTATTCGCATTGTTATTTTATAGAGTACATGTGCTTTAAATAATGTCATGTAAAGTTTCTCCAAAAATCAAGTTTTCTATTAAAATGAGCTCAAAATTCCGCATTTTCAAAAACACAAAAACGTTTTTTCTCAATAATGGTTCCAAATGTTTTTTCACTTTTTTCAATGGGTAGTGGTAATTGCACTGTTTAAAATGACAAAGTCCATTTTGTTGTATTCTTTTGTTTTTTCAAAACTTACACAAATGATATTTTTTAAATGTCTCCCCATTAATGTGCACATCTCTAGTGATTTGTAAACACTATTCCATTTGTGACTTAAAGTGCCTCAAATTACTTGAATGAAGTTTTCCGAAAACTCAAAAATCCTGTGTGAAATAAAGCTTCAAATTTTATTTACAGTAACGCTTGCATGCCATTTTCTTTAAAATGGCTCCAAATTTTTCAGACAAAATTGCCATTGATGACGAGGTTTTACTTTTCTTTAATATTCTTAAAGTAATATTTCAGCTCTACTATTAGGAAACAGAGTAATTGAGGACAGGTAAATAAATGTACTTGGGCGACGATAGGTGGCAGCTGGCATGAGGGGCAAGGGGGGAGGGGCAAGACCTTCAAGTCAGTCCACACCAAAGAAATTGGGAAACTTTACCAAGAGAAAGCCTGCCATTCTGTAGCTCTAGTTTGATATTTTCTGAGCACCAAATTCAAACTCAAAAACTTTTATGAAAAAGACAAACAATTTTCAATGTATGAGAACCCTAGAACAAGTTTGAAAAAAGTCTCAAAACTTACTTTCAAAACACAAATCATTATGATATTTTTTCAGATATTTACTTTCTTGTTCTCTTATTACTCTTAAAACTCTTATTGCCGAGCCCTGATGACGAAAAAGTAGATAAATCCTGTTGCTGAATTTAGAAGAAAAAAAAATCCTCTAAAACGTGGTATAGCCAAAATCCATGTTTTTAGGGTCCTGATATCGAAAAATCGAATGAGAGCAAAATGTCTTTCTGTCTAGTGTATGTGAACAACACCATCGCCTAAACCATATGTAGGATTTTTCCCAAATTGAAGAAACCCCTACCAAACTGGCCTGAGTTGAAGCTCTGCGATTTTGAAAAATATTCATTAATTTTGGGGGTACTTTACATGAAACCCAAAGGACATTGTCAAAATGTTCTAAAAACATGGCTCCAATTTTTTTCTTTTAAGAATAGAATGAAATACTATCAAACTATATAAGTAGCATAGATCCGATTTTCACTGTTAGCAGATTTTCAAAAATAACAAAATCAAGATTTTCTTAAAAAGGCTCCAAATGTTTTCTTTAAACTTTTATTAAGGATAGTGCTACATGTACTCTCTGAGATGAAATAAATGCCACATTGCTCAATTTTTTTGTTATTTTCAAAAATTCAGTTTTTTTGACTTCTCACGTCGATGATTAGCGTCGATTTGTTCACATCATTGCATTTACGAGCAAATGTGCTTTAAATGATGTCAGGTAAAGTTTATCAGAAACTCAAAACTTTTAAGTGAAAACAAGCTCAAAATTCCGCATTTTTAGAAACGCTCAAATACCATTTTCACAAGCGGCTCCTAACTTTTTTTCATACGGATAGTGCTAATTGCACTGTTTAATATGACGTGAAGTTCATTTTGCGATATTTTTGTTTTTTCAAAAATTACACAAATGTAATTTTTTAATATCATTCCCGCTTTTGATATAAATATTTTCATCGATTTGTATACATTTTTGCATTTGAGAGTGGAAGAGCTACAAATGACTTCCAATTAAGTTTTTCGAAAACTCAATAGATTTCTGTGAAAAAGTTTCAAATTTCGCATTTACAGTAACTCTTAAACATCATTTTCTTAAAAAGTGCTTCTAAGTTTTTAACAAAAATCTCCTTATAGGACGAGATTTTACTCTTCTTTAATAACATGAAGTAATATTTCGGTTCTACCATTAGGAAACAAAAAAAAAAAAAATAGAAAATTTTGAAAAATATTAACTTGGGTGGCGAAAGTTGGCAGCTAGCCGGAGGATAGGGCAAGATTCTAAAGCTCTCCCAGACCAACGAAATTAGAAAACTAGTACGAGAAAGTTTGTGCCATTTCGTAGCACAACTAGTTTCGATTGCTGAACTGTATTTAATAACAAATTTTACCATTTCCTCATCTTTAAATCACATTGACACTTGTGTGAGTAGTTGGTATTTGTTTCATTTTCATTATTCTTGCTACATAATGCGTTATAATTGTAGACCACATTCTTGCATGAAAATGAGTGTCCATCCTTGAATTAGTCAGTTTGAACTTTTTTTTAAAAAAACAAAAACAACAAAAACATAGATGTATTGGTCGGGGGGAATAGGGGGAAAGGGGGAAATATAAGAAGAAAAGACCGAAAAAGTGATAGGGTAAACTGAAATGAAAAAGACAGGAAAAAGAGAGAAGTGGGAAATGAGAAGGGAAAGGGGTAAGAGAAGGAAAAAGTTTTAGCGAAAAGAGAGAGGGAGAGAGAAAGAGGAAAAAGGAGGCTGGACAGAATCTGCCGGGTTGTGCTAGTTACATATAAAATTGAGAATGTTGCATACTCTACCTTCCTGGGGGTAAAAATCTTGTTCACTAGTGTAAACAATAATATAGTTATTAAATTTACTCTCCAGTTCCTTACAGTATTTTATGCCTTATCACAATGTAAACAAAAACAAGAAAGTGAAAAGTCTAAATATTGCATCTCAATCTGATGGATGTTACATTCTCCTTTCAGTCAATCCTTTAAGTGGTCAGTACTACTCGCATGGCCATCTCAAAAAAGAAAAAAAATGTACATAAATTTCCTTATGTTTCGGGTGTTCAAAAACATCTTTAATTTTTTTATTGTACCTGGTTTTCAAATGGAGGCCATTGTTTTACGCCGTGCGCCATTTTTCGCGTTTGTAGACATTTACTCTTTTCTAAATTTCTCAGCTCTGGATTTTAGCATTCTAGAATAAAAGGCATTGGATTCAGGATACTCTGATCTATAAATCGAAATATTTTACCTTGTATGTTTTTATTTGGGGAAAATTTGCAACCTAATCTAAAAGAATTTAAAAAATTGTAAGCTTCACGCAAAAAAGGCTTCATTTCCACATGAACCAAGTAGTAATCATATCATTTTCAAGCTATTTTAAACTAAAATCGACATTGATTTAAAATAATTATAGTTTATTAATAAACATGAAAGTATCTAATATACTGGTGAGTCACGTCATTTTATCACCTCCTGCAGTTTTTGAACGGTAAGTTACTGCAATGCAGTTTTCACGGATATGAATGAGAGAATGAGGCTAATTGATACATGTATTTATTTCTATTTCATCACTTGTATTTTGCGAGATATTGAGGTCATATTGTTTTTTTTCTAATGAAACTAGACATTTTTATTGCCATGACGCGTAGTATGACGAATCCAATGATTTACATAGTCATGTTAGATAAACACTTTTTGAGTAATTTTTATTTTTTGTCCCTTCATTCCACGTGTTTAACGGATATTTTGAACGGATAAGAGTCCGCCACACAAAGTTACGCAGAGCTCCATTGCTAATGCGCGCTCGGGCAAGGAAAGCTGAGCACAAAAAAATCCAAAATTGATAAATAAAAGCTTATCTAACATGTAACAGTATGTTTATAGCTGGATTCAACTCTCTCTCAACTCCTGATAGACAAAAAAATATGTATAATTTCATTTGCAAAAAGTAGTTACCTCAATATCTCGTAAATTACAAGTGATAAAAAGAAATGAATAGTGTATCAATTAGTCCCATTCCCTCATGCACTTCCGTGAAAACTGCATTGCAAAAAGTCATTCAAAATCTGCAGGAGGGGCTAAAGTTACGTGACTCGCTCCGTATATTTTGAAATATTACCTATACTTACTTTAAAGCAAACTTACAACTTGACATTTCCTGTTGCAATTGAAAATTTGGATATCTTGATGTTAAAAGATGAACCAAAAATGGTTGGGTACCCTTTTTTGAGAAAAAAAATTGTTTAAAGTAAAAAAATGCCTATCTCACGCAAAATTACGCGAAAACTACTAAACATTTCCAGAAATTTCACATGCCCTTACTTCAAAATCTATAAAAAAAAAAGCTGTTTTCATTCAGGAAAAAGCATATCTTCCGTATTTTTGATGTGGGAGTCCGCCGAAAAATACATTTGCACTTTTTGATAAATCTGGGATTTCAATGAAAAGGAGATCTGCTCTTAAACGCCCCTCACTCTTTCCAACAGCAAACATTAATTAATAAAATTTGGACACATTTTTTTTGAAAATATTCCAGATATTTCATGTATAGTTCGAGACACATGGAGGGGGAGTGAGAGAAAAAAGCGCCATGGGAAAGAAAGAGAGAGAGAGAGAGAGAGAGAGAGAGAGAGAGAGAGAGAGAGAGAGAGAGAGAGAGAGAGAGAGAGAGGGCGGGAGAGGGAGAGGGAGAGGGAAAGACGGCGGATATATATGGTACAGACGATTGTATACTAAGGCGACTTGTTTGCATCTTTCTTGGATTTTACCTCATGCCGGTAGGCGGCGGCAGGAATAGTGTCACTTTTGCCGCCCATGGTGATTTTGAATTTCCACTATTACTTCTGTAATAATTGTGCCAGGGACGAATAAACGGGCCCTTCGCGCTACGTTCACTACCTAAAACTTGTCGCCTCGTCTCCCCTTACACGTGGGGGAAACCGCGTGCCCTCCCGGGATAAAACGTTCCCTACACTAATCGGACTAGAAACAAAAGCAATCGAACTGCCCAGGAACATGAATTCCATAAATACAATTAAATTTTCAGTAAAATGCAAGTTTGCATTGCAACTTGCTACATATTCTGCATGTGTTACATTATTACCCGAACGTAATAACAATAACGAAGATGTAACTGATAGTTTGTGAATTTTAATTCTTAATACTTTGAGGGGTTTAATCTTTTAGTGTGCTAAATATTTCTAGTCCAACATGGACAGTTAGTATGAGACAGTTCCTCCCGAAATTAAATTTAAAAATAAGCACGTTCTGTACTATGATCAGTTCATGTTTGTGATGTGGCAGTTACACATATTAAGTGAACCAATTTTAAATTTTCATTGTAGAAAATTCTAAAATCATTATTCTACACATCGTTTAGCTGAAAATGTGTTCAACTTTCTACATCGCGTAGGTACTGCAGGCGGCAAGCCTAACCTATAGCATACGCGTCATGGAACGATTACTCATCGATTAGTGTGATTCATTGAACAGGAAGGCGTGTTTCTCGAGTTCCCAGATGTAAACCAGACGTGACGGAACATGCGAATGAGAACTACCCGATTATTCATCTTAATAGTGAAAAAGTACTCGTATTTAAAAAAGAATGACTTTTCAAACTAGCGGTGCTCCTTCAGCATATGCTTTTTCACGTTATTGGTAACGGTTACGCAATTTATAATGCTAATTAAACCGTCAAAATATTTGTCCGGGCTGGGTTTCGAGCCTCAAAAATGTATGACAAAATCGAAGAGCTGACGTTAAAGGACCGCAAACATTTTATAAAAATGTAAGTTGTTTTCGAAAAATTAGGAGGGGGAATGGGAGGCATTCGTAAACTAGTGGGGTTAAAACGGCGCATATTTTCTCGCATTATTTGTTACTGCTCCGCAATATTGTACTTCACGAACTTGCAAAAATATTTCCTAGCAACAAAATCTTTTTCTCCGCTCCGAGATTCGAACTCGTGTCCTTGGAGGCACGTTTGCGCTAAACCACGTCACATGCGGACACACAATATTCCCGACTCTTAAATAACTAGTGATTTCTAGCATTACTTCTAATTTGTGATAATTTGGAATTCAGAGTTTGGCAAAAATTAGGCCAGCGCACACTGGTTTAATCGCGGCAAAAACCTGGCCATAATTGCAAAATTCAAAGTGCGCGTTTGGAATTCTGACTTATTCTCGTTCGGAAATTGCCAACGATATTCGTGAAATTAAAAAAAAGGGTTTAAATTTTTTTGGATTCTTTTTGTATTTCCGAATATAAGACACTTATGGCTATAAGTTAAGTATATTTTTAAGAAAAAGTGAACAATATTTTTATATATGATGCTGTTGAATTCTAAACCATGTAGCGTAACAAAGTTAGTCGTATATATTGTATATTATATTTTTTTGTCCTGCGTAGTCCTGCCTCAATTATTATTTTTATTTATCAAGTAGAATGTCCTTAATCAGAATAACACAAATTTAGCTGTACATATCTGCATCTTTTTGTTTTAAAGCGACTATACTACAATGCTACGTAGTAAGATATAACACTAGATCCCCCCGATGGTTTCTTCGATGCCACAGGGAATTGATTTCTTGGAATAATTTTTTTACTTCTCCTTCAGATAATTACTTTTAGTAGTAAAATTAATAATATAAATTTTTGGAGGGATTAAACAATAATAACCCAAGCCACCGAGCACTTTCAGATTTTTAGTGTATTTTAAGGATTCTTCTTTTCTTGACGCAACAAACAAAACTATGGGTAACTAAGGTGTAAAAGTGAATTCAATGTGGTCACCTCAAAGTATTGTTGACTAATTTTTTATTCAATTATTCATAATTAAATATTAAATAAAATATTATTTATTCAATAAGCGCCGACGAAATTAGATCTGTATACATATATATTGGGTTTCCAACAGATGGGTGACATTGGTTTGAATATATATATATATATATATATATATATATATATATATATATATATATATATATAATTGCTCGAAAGGGCTTCAGATTTTTTTTGTACGGATAGTGCTAAACGGACAGGATAACATGACATGAATGCCACTATCATGTCTTCTGTTTAAAAAAAAATCATAAATTTTTTTTAAACTGTCTCTCATGACGTCAATATTTACATTACAGGCATACATTATCACATTTGTGAGTACAATTGCCGCAGCCAGTTTTTTATGACGTTTCTCGAAAAATATGAAGTTTTGAGTGCAAATGTGCTTCAAAATACGCACTTTCAGAAACGATAAAACGATATGTTCATAAAAAATGGTTCTAAACCTTTCAATGAAAATGTGCATTTAGTCACATTTTTTACCCTTCTATAATATTCTTATTCTTAAAAGTTCTATTAGATATCCGAAAAATTGAGAAAACGTCAAAAAAATGTCATTTGGGCGCCAGTAGATGAGAGCTGAGAAGAAGATGGAACTAAAAATTAAGAGTTCGACAAATAAGAGACGATCAAGTTAACTAGTACGAGAAAATCTGTGCGATGCTGTGGAACCACTAGTGATTTTTCACTAATAATTGAGCATCGCCAGTAATAACTACATTATTATTATTATTATTATTATTATTATTATTATTATTATTCCGTATATTTTTGGACTACAAAACTCAACAGATTACCCGAATGAGCCTGTGGGTGACTTTCATACACTCGCTATTATTTGTGGCTTGATAACACAGCTTAGATTCGGTATTACTCCTTGCCTCTTGCAATAATTCCAGGTAGTGTCAACGACTTTTTAATTCGTGGAACTCATCGCCAAGAACACATCCTGTTTCAGAATGTGTCCATGTATCAGACGTCGGGTGTTCGGAGTTACATCTCAGTTGCTGTTCTGTGTTACAAGAGTGCGGTCGTCCTAGGTGAAATCTTTATTCGAATGCGAATCATTTGCTAATCAATTTTAGTTTCTTTCTTTTGAGTGAGTTTGTTGAAATATGTTTCGGAAAGGTCTCAATTCTGACGATTGTCAGAATATTTTATGATGAGAATGATGAGGTTGATGAGATTTCGGAACAAGTAGAACCATTTTATACATATTTCTACGCACATTGGCTCATTTTTAGGAGTCAGTTAGCCATTTTGAAGCCGCCATTTTGAATTTTGAAATTTCATTATGACATTTGAAATCAATGACCTTCAGAGCCCCATATGTATATTTTTATATGCATTTTTCTTTGTTGAGTCGATCTGCCATTTTGAAGGCGCCATTTTGAATTTTGAAATTTCGTAATGATATTCTAATTCAGCGACCTCAAAAACCCCTTGATACCAATTTTTACGCAAATCCACTGACATTTGCAATTATGACCAAGTTTTGGGCCCGATTCAACCAGTGTGCAGCGCCATTATTTTTAAAGGTACATTCTAAAGTGCGCCAGGATAGTCTCCGCACCAATGGCTGGTGCAAGTGCTAGTAGCAGAAATTACCTTAGTAGCACGAACTGCAGCTTGTAACCAATGAAAACGCAAATTTTGTATTCGCTACAATCAGAACATATACTTGAAGTGTTCTCCCTTTCACTAGTTTCCTAGTGATCTGGTTGCTGCCCAAATACTTGCAATTTGTAATAGTGATTCAACTCGGTGCGGCGAGACTTTCCTGGCACCCAGTACTATTTGTGTGTGTAAAAAATTGAAGCGTTTTTGAAACATTTTAAAAATAAATTGCATTAATTTCAAGTAGAAATTACGTGAAAACTTTTTTCAAAAAATTGTACATGACATTATTTAAAGATAGTATTTTGAGAACATTCTCATTAGGAATAAAGTCTCAATCACTTTTGCAAGGTTAATTTTTGCAATTTTCGAAAATAGTGTTTGCCGAAAATGGGACCAGTTTCACTTTTTTACTGTTCTTTCCTAGACGAAAAAATTGAAGCCGCTTTTGAGAAAATAATAGTTTAAAAATTGCATAAATATCACGCAAAATTACGCGAAAACTTCTCGGACAGAGAATGTTTCGAAATCAAAGACTCACGAAACGTGGATTTTGCTTACGCAACGTATAAGATGAAATTTACTATATATGGGAACAAAACATATCAACTTTTTTTTTACCGGGATCCCACAAGGTTTTTTTTGTCGAAAATCGCAGATTTCCACCGCAGCATACTTCCTCTTCTACTAACCTCTGCTTCTACTACTACTGCTACGTAAACGTAAGACGAGAAGTAGAAATTCAAACATCAGGTTTTCCGTCCAGTTCCCCTGGTCCTTACAGCAAATGCTGAGATGGCCCCTTGTTTTGCTACTGGACATAAATGTAACATCATTATCTGTGCACGTCTTCTAGAATTCAGTGGAAAATTATTTATTCAAATTATCGTTCTCCATATACCCGCGGGAGTAAGTATTATTCCTTACCGAAGGACATGAAGGATAAGAGCCCAAATTTATTGCTGATTTATCCTTCAAATAGATTTTATTACATCAGAACGAATACTTTTGTTAACTATCTTTGCAAAAAACCGCTCATTTTTTTCTGTATTTACAGAATTCAAGTAGTATATGGCTTAGGGTATGGATCACAGAATTTTGAAAACGTGCACAGAATTCACTTCTAACCTTAGTATGTCACACAGTTTAACTGTTTTTGACGTAGAATATAAATAGTAGTAATAATAATAATAATAATAATAATAATAATAATAATAATAATAATAATAATAATAATAATAATAATTGAAATATTGCCGGGGTTTCTCTGCATGTTTATTTATACATGCAGAGAAACCCGGCAATATTTCAATCCCCTTTTAGTACACAATACGTAAAGCCCGGAAGTTTGGCAAAATGCATTTTTACTTTCCTTATGATGTTCTTCGTAAGAAGAGAGTTATCGTGCGCCGGGAAACGGGGAATTTTCGACATAACTGTTTTTGCCAGGATCTGGTAAAGAAAAAGTGGATAAATCCTGTTGCTATGTTTAGAAAACAATCATCTACCAAGTGTTGCCAGAATCCATGTTTTGTTGGTTCATAATACAGAAAAATCGATTGATGCCTGTCGTTGCGTCTGTCCGTCGTTGCGTCTGTCCGTCGTTGCGTCTGTCCGTCGTTGCGTCTGTCCGTCGTTGCGTCTGTCCGTCGTTGCGTCTGTCCGTCGTTGCGTCTGTCCGTCGTTGCGTCTGTCCGTCGTTGCGTCTGTCCGTCGTTGCGTCTGTCCGTCGTTAATAGGCCGTCGTTGCGTCTGTCCGTCGTTGCGTCTATATTTATTGTATTTAAAATCACTTGTTCAATAAATTCTGTCTTCTGTATTAAGATAATATTTTTCTGTTTCAGATGCAGGTGGTGTTGCTAGAGTACCACGTATATCATCATTATCGGTGTGTTCAATTTTTGTTTCATTTGTTTTTTACATTTATTTATATTTTATTACAAACGTTTACTGCTTCTTGTTGTTTGTATTACTCGTTCATTATACAAGTGCAGAGGGCAAAATTAGGAACTATTAGTCCCATATCTCGCTCACCTCCATCCATATTATATCTAATAGAGCAGTGTATACTGTAGGCGTGCGATTCTCTTTTTACATGAGGTCAACACCGATTTATCTGCAAATGTAAAGTGAACGAGTAATATTAATATTCAAAGAAATGAGTGCTTTGGAAATTGATGATAAATTCATTAAATTGTGAGTTAATTTTCCTACTAAAGAACTACTTTATAAGAGGAACCATCTAAGAAATTTAATAAATTATTAATATTGTACTCTTTTTAAATAAAACGTAACACAATCATTTTTCGAGTGGCAGCTTCCATTGTTTAACATAGTTCAATACAAATTTGACGAGTCTCCAACATATACGTTCTCGCATTTTAAGGAATAGTTATGTAAAATTGAAACATATAATTGGTTTCAGTCTGGCAGAAATTGTAGTTTTTGCTATATTAAAAACTCAATTATTACTTGAAAAAGTCCTGTTAAGGTTAAACCACTTGCTTCGTTTGAACGAAGTGCGTTTATTTCGAGAACCTAGAACAGGAGTCATTTCTGACTTTGACAAGTGAATCAAAATGAATGAATGAATTTAACTGTTACTTTTTAGAAAAAGAAAGAATTACATTTCATACAAGCTTGCCTTGATAACATCGAACTGAGCTAACATTTGAAGGGTTCAGTAGAAGAAGAGGCAATCCCACATTGACCTAGTTCTGAAAGATTGAGGGATTTGCTAGAACTTTCATCTCAGTACAATTTTAAACTTCTAAACACAGTACACTTGCATTAAAGTCAAAACTCGATTTAAATAACATGTAACACAAAAATATTTTATATAATGCTTTATAAAAAATTTAATAAAGTTTTATGTGATGCTAATAACTCAATTTCACAACAAAGTGGGATAGCCCGTAGGTCTATTCAGCCCATAAATTTCTGAATACCATACTAGTGATCCAAACTTCTTAAATAAAAGAAATACATTTTTACGTTAAATGTATTATTTCCTTTAAGGATTTTATCTATCATACGATCATGACGACTGGCAACAATAAGCATTCGAACATAATGTCAAATCACATTTTCGATAATAGTGTGCGGCGAAATTGCGACCAGCACAACTTTCTTTACTGTTCTTTGGCACTTCTAAAATTTTCAGAAAAAAATTTGGTGCGATTTCTGAGAAAACAATTATTTGAAATTTAAAAAATAAAAAATTAAATGCTAATTGACGAACTTTATGCCTGTGCAAGTGAAATGTGATTGTTTCAAAATGCTTTTAAAGTAGATAATCTGAAAATTCAATACGGTTTATAAATGGAGATGATTGAGCAACAAACGAATGATTCATTGAGACTCGTTGAAGAAATGATATAATGATGTTTTGCGCCAGTCTTTTTGTATGGTTTCTTGAAATTACAGTGCAGTCGATAAGTAATTTTGACTAGCAAAAGGGGAGGTAGAAGATTTAATCTTTTATTTTGTTTTTATTATTAGGAACAATGAGTTTTCCACCTCGAAATACCTTCGGGAAAAGTTTAGAGGGAGAAAAAAAATCGGGTATTTTTTGGTTTTCGCGTAACTTTTTAATGGTTTATCTTAGCGCAAAAATAGTTATGTACAATTCTAAAGGTCATAAAATTCACCAAAAATTTGCTTCATAAATTATTTTTCTCAAGC
Source organism: Teleogryllus occipitalis (assembly GCA_011170035.1). Lineage (NCBI taxonomy): Eukaryota > Metazoa > Arthropoda > Insecta > Orthoptera > Gryllidae > Teleogryllus > Teleogryllus occipitalis. The sequence goes on along the minus strand of BLKR01015356.1, from coordinate 1,929 downwards.
AAATAGTAACAGAACTATCAGATTTTTAAATTTAACCAAATTTTCCTTTATATTCTGATGTTGCCCGAAGGGTATTGCCGAATAAGTCAGTGAAAAGTGCCCCCTAAGCAAATCGATAATCGCGATGCTCATATGAAAGATAATACAAAATGACATAGTTTCACAAAAAATCAGCCTCCTAGGGCAGTCGGTTGTAGAGATACGAGAAACATGTTTTGCAGGGTTTTTTTTTCCAGCAACTATTACGTCTATGAGGATAAAAAATTGCAGAGACGCGGAAATATAGTTTAATCTGAAATATAGTTTTACCAACGAAATTTGACCCCAAATTCATATAGAAAAAATTAATAAATTTTTGAAATTCACTTTTGACGTGATAACGTTGGAATACTGACTCAAATTATCCCCCTACAATGGGCCTTACAACATTCTATAACATATTTTTTTCAGATTTAAAACAATGTGGACGGTAGGGGAAAAAAATTAAAATCAATTTTTTTCAGTTCAAACATTTGAATGATTGCAATTCAACATTCAACAATTTGAATGATTCGTGCCAAAATATCATTAAACATTGGTGAAACAAGTTTTTTCTAAACAGTTAATATTAAAATTATTGAAAAGTCTTGCTTACCAGGATGATGTGGAACTTTGTTCTGACAAATGTCTACTTTATGTGGAAAGTATTTATATTATCGAAATAAAATTATAAAACCCCTATTGTTTTTAGATTTATCTATTGTTTGTAATATAAATCAAATTACTCTGTTTTAGATGTATTAATCATTTATGTTTGTAATATAAATCAAATTACTTAGTTGTAGATTTATTAATCATTGACTATTAGACAATCATAGACAATTAATCATTGTCACATTCTTCAATAACTGGGTTTACGCATTTGTTTATAAACAGTGTACTTAAAAGTTTTTTTTTTCAACATTTCTGTTTAAAAATACCTGTTTAACGATTTTCGCCAAGTAACTAGTGTGTGTCAAATGTGTTTAAATGATCGCAGCTATATTGGAGCAGCATCCGCGGGTGCCTCTGCCGTTCGCACGTTGACAATATCATTTCCCTCCCGATATTCCCATGGTGGAAGAGATTGGTGGGCCCCTCCGGTGCGCCAATTTTTGCACGTTCTGCATAGCACCGGTTTCCGTCACGAACCATGTGATCACTTCGTTTGAAAAGAGATCAGACGTCAGTCGCCATTTTTCATGGAGTGCAATAAGTGTTGAGGGACATTTTTAAGTGGCATAAATGGATAGTTTTCAACAGTGACCGACAAAAAATAACACGGTGAAAGGGCAATTGCAATAAAAGTAAGATTAAAAAAGTGTTTATCTGTTTCTGTTTCAATGACTTGTAACTGTGATAATTTTGGCATTTAAAATTCACGGTAATTTTATGACTCATAATGATGCCTAAAGATCAGTGGCTGAAGGATGTGCAAGAAGCCACCCATCTCTTTCCATCATGTATTTCCACCAAGGATATTCCGATTGAGTTTGATACATAATCTATGTAACACCTATAAAATTTCGAGTTCATATGTAGTGTTTAAATATCGGTTAAACCGTTTTTTCCAATCACATTTAGGCGCGAATTTCAAATTTTTAAACTCTCTTTTATTTTTGTTTCACTACCGTCCACATTGTTTAAAAATCAGTAAACAATGTTATAGAATGTTATAAGACCCATTTTAAGAGAAACATTTGAGACAGTACTCTAATGTTGTTGCGTCGAAAATGAACTTTAAAAAAATTTCTATGTATTTGACATCAAAATTCGTTGACAAAAATACCTTCAAATTGAATTATAATTCCCTCGTTCCTGCAATTTTTTCAGCCTGATTCACGCAATAAATGCTGAGAAAAATAAGTGTGAAACACGTTTCTCTGTTGTATCTCTGCAACAGACTGTCCT
>BLKR01015355.1:0-79569 GCA_011170035.1 Teleogryllus occipitalis | reverse complement strand
GTGGTGCAAATTTACACCAGTTTGGTGTGGGGTTGCAAAGGTTATATTCACATATTACAAAGAACGAAAGAGGGGGTTACGTATGGTTTAGAATCAGGGGTGGATTCAATGTAAATTCAAAGTCTTACAAGTCAATAATAACTGTATGCCAATGATAAATGTAGAAGATAGAAGTAACATCCTCTTAAATTGCTGTACCACAGAAACATGGAGATAGGAATGAACTTCCGACATGGAAACTTAACGCTTGTCAAGGACATATTGTAACCGTACTCCTTTTCCTCGAGCCTCACCGATTACAAAAGTAGATCTGTCATTTGCCTACTTCGCGACGTGTGATTACACCGTCACGCATCCCTGGGAATATCTCAGTTTACGGATAAACTTCCCTATTGGTAGTGGGTTCGTCTTTGTTAAGCTACTGATCAATTAATAGACCAACACAATTTTTCAGTTTTAAATGACAAATAACATATATTCTAGAGCGCCAAAATGTAACAGATTTTACATTTTTCGTTTACATCAATGTAATTACATGTATTCTATTGAATGCCAAATCTCTGTACAAATGAAATTCACAGATCCTCCTGTTTTCACTTTTCGTAAAATTATGGTAGCTAATTCCCTACCTAAACTGCAGTTTTTCACTAGAATAATAATAATTCAGATCCCTGTTTACAAGAAAACAAGCAATAGATACATTTTTACACTTCACAAAGAATATCACACATGAGACACACAAATCATAGTTCACATATTCATCCTGTAAAAGAAAAATACATACACACAATACTAGAAATTCACTACTACCTTTTAAATCACTATTTACATTACACTCAGTAGTCACATTTGACCTTCGGCTTCTACATAGCCTTTCAACACAAAATTTCGTTTCATAACGTCTCTTAAATGATTTGAATCATTAAAATATGACTCTAAATAAATAATTCTGTACAAAACAACTTCTATCACAAACATAAAGAATTACTTTAATCTGATTCTTGTTACGACTGTAAAAAAAAATAAAACCACTGGCAAGCAAGACCAATGTTCTAAGAAACTTGCCCGATCAACGTCTGTTTTTGAGGGAAGCTCACATTACAACGTTTTGGCCAGTATAATTATACTCCTATCTCAGAAGTTTTTTTTCCAGACTGAAATTAAGTGAGTGTTCTTTCTGCTTTTATATAACTCACGACCGGCGAACTCCGCAAGTTGGTCCCGCGCTGTGTAGCTGGCCCGTCGCGCGACCCTCGCGCCTCAAGGTCGTCGTTCTTCTGCAACGGTCCCTGCGTGGCCTGTCGCACGGAAATATTCCGAACACCGTCTCCCAGGCGAAAATTCACCACAGCTTTCGCAGAGGCGATGGTCGCTTCAGAATGCGAGTCCGAAACTCCAAGTTATGACTTCGTAATGGCAAAAGTCAAACTAGTTGTTGGATAATCCGTCTTTCTCATAACTTTCAAAATTCCATCATAGGATTTCCAAAGTGAAATTCCCAAAAATAAGAATAACGAATATATGAAAAGTATGAAATATATTAAAAATATGAAATATATTAAAGCTGTAACAAAGAAGAAACATGTCCTATGTTACAATAGTCCTCTTTTCTAGCAACAAGAATGCAGCAACGTGGTTTTACAGATTCATTTCGATCTATTACCGCCGCCGTTCTTTCATTCATTGCATTCTTGTTTAATATTCATTTTCTACTTCCATGTAATCTCACGATATTCATAGTACGTAAATCCATGAAAAGTACTCAGTCAATTACCTTTTATTAAAGCTTTTGTGTTCCGCAATCTTCGCGTGTCCCTCGTCGACCATGTGGCGTACTCGTAGACAACCGTTCTCCTTGCCGTCTCGAACCAGACAGAGCGAGCTCTTTTTTGACGCAAGTTCACGCCACGTCCGTATTTCCACGAAAATTTCCTCATTGGCTACGGTCTGAGTGCGTTCAGAAATCCTTCTCTGACTTACGCCATCTCTTCGCCACTGTAGAAACTACGTGTAGGGCCTAATGCCGGGTATTATAGCTTCCTTTTTCCGTTGGTTATAAATGTGACCGGCGACAAGCGGTTACAATATTAAGATATGATAAGTTTTACGTAATGAAGAACTTCAGAAAATATCTAGGAAAGGTTCGGGTCATTAGGCGAATGGTAGTTAGTGAATGGAAAAACATTAGTAAGCAGAGTGTAGCTTAGACTGATTAGAAAATAAGTAACTAAAGTAAAAAAGTAAGTGAGTTATTAAGTAATAAGTAAATATGTAAACGAACACATTATGGATTAAATGGGAATGGGTTGAAACGTTTATAATAACTGATAATAAATGTAAATCGTAACCAATTTCCGAATTTATAAATAATTTGGGCACCAGGAAAAGGTTACTCTTGAATTCCTGATTATATATTACTGTCTTCGGATACATTACAAATAAGTGTAAATCCCGCTAACTCGGTCGACGGGTTCCTGTGAAATAATTGTTGCTACGTACTCAGCAACCAATTACTCAATCTGCCATCCTACGGAGTGGCGAGGAATCTGAAAATAATTCTAAAATGTCTACTCTAGGATTGCACGTAATGGCAAATGAGAATCAGCTTTCTTTCAAACTATGAATCATAATTTATTATGCATGCCAAAAGTTGTTAACTATTATCAATTAATACAATTCATCATTAGATCATGACCATTTTTCTCGTTATTGCATTAACAGCGTTATAGAACCTTTTATCCTTTCTTGGCTCTTCATGCGCACGTCGCTCGATGTCGCCACGTAAAGTAGACTTATCTTCCTTCCTGTTAGAGTCCACGATGATCAGCGACCAAGTCGAAACTTCCTCCAACCACTTCACAAACAGTGCCTATACTCTTTATCTTGCATCTCAGGTGGGCACCTATTTCAAACCGATTACATTTTCCAAGTCAGAATAATATCCTTCTAATATTATTTTCTATCACCTAACCTGGCAATTCACAATTCACTGGTAACATTTCTAAGTCATTTCTAACTTCACCGCGAAAATATTCGAAGTTCACTTTCCAGTTCACTCATGAAAATATTACAAGTCCGAGTTTGCAATGGTACAACACGTAAATTTTACAAGTTCCAGTAGTACATCTAATGTGGAAATATTCTAAGTTCAAGTTCAATGTTCACTCTCACGAAATATCACAAGTCCCGATTTGCTAAATAACCTCAAGAAAAACCACACAAGCGATCCGCTCACCACCACGACACGAGTCGGAATGCCCTAATTCTCAATCTGATCCACCCTTCAAAGCTCGCTGTGTTTTCTTCTCTCTATTGTTCTTTTTCGCGTTGCTATGGTGTACCCTCTGTGTATCTGCACCATAGAAACCCACGTCTCAGGACGAACACGCGTTGCTACGGTGTCATCTGCGTATCTGCACCATTGAAACCCATGTCTTTTGCAATTTCTACATTTTGACCTTTATTTATCTAAATAAAATGTCCGTCATTTTTGGTACGTCACAGGGTGTTCAACATGTAAGAGCGGAGACAAGATCGCAAACAATTTTCCGTAATGGTGTTTCATTTCAGGAACGGATGAGACCAAAGTCTGTAAAATGAATAAGTGATGTACATCCCTGGAAATAAATAGTTAATAAATAGTGTTATATATTTTTGTATGAACTCGTCTTCTGACGGCATATTTCTGTCCTCAGGTTTTTCCCCACCGCCCTACCGTATGGTCATTTATCCGCGGCTTTGATACGATGGAGAGAGAATCTGCGATGAATACCAGAATACTAAATGTTAAAATTCCAGAGAAAGTATGTTTTGTATTGGCTTAATGTCCTTCGGTCTAGACATACAGCATTACGAGTAAATAATGTAATATATATACAGGTGAGTCAAGTAACTCTAGCACCTCCTGTAACTTTTGAACTGTTCAAGTTATTGCAATGTAGTTTTCACGAAAGTGCATGAGGGAATGGGGCTAATTGATAAGTGTATTTTTTTTATATTTTATAACTTGTATTTTACGAGATATTTGAGGTAACTTTGTTTTTCAAATGGAACAACACATATTTTTTCAGTCTATCGTGAGTGTAAAAAGAGCAATGTAATAATATACATATTGTCATATGTTAGATGTTAGATAAGCATTTTCTTTTAGTAATTTTGACTTTTTTGCGTCTCATGTTTAACGGATATTTTGAATGTAACGGCCCTCAACGGAAGGCCACGCAGCACTCCACCAGCAAATGCGCACTTAGGAAAGAGAAGCTGATTTTAGTATTTCATAATACCAAACATATTCCAAATATTCACAAAACTGTTGCAATTTTCTTCTGAAGTCTTCTTTCCATTCCTCCGCGTTTTTAGACTTTTTGTCTTTCGTTGATTCAAGGAATTGAAGGATTGAAAATAAAGGCTTTCCATAAGTATGTATTGTAATAAAATTGTTTATTACTTCAACTTCATTAAAGGGGTTTTACATCGCAGAATATTAATGGGATCTTGAAACAAAACACAATAAGGATAAATAATTAAGACTATAAAGAATACTGCACATTTCGAGTAAACAGTTTTAATGTCAATAAGCATATAATAATAACTTAGCGATAGAAACATAGGGATAGTTATTATCATTATCTTCCTGCATTTTTTTCATTTCATAAGGTGTTATTATATTCGCATTTACAAAACAATATTTGCAGAAAATGTGCATTTTTCTTCGTACAATCTTAATAATGTATTACTATAGTGTTTAGTTTCCAAGATCTCATTAATCCTTCGGTATGACACCCCTTTAAATGAAGTTGAAATAACAATCTTATTTTAATACATATTACTTCTGACAAATCAATATTTTAAATCCCTAATACAAAAAAATCTGAAAATGCGGAAGGATGGCAAGCAGAGTTCAGGAAAAAACTGCAAAAGTTTTGTGAATATTTGAAATATGTTTCGTATCTTCAAGTACTAAAATCCTTTCCCTTCTCCGAGCGCGCGTTTGTTGGTGGAGCGCTGCGTGACCTTTTGTGTCGGACTGTTACATTCAAAATATCAGTTAAATATGAGTCGGAAAAAAATCAAAATTACTCAAAAAATGCTTATCTAACATATTACAATATTTATATCATTAAATACGTCTTTTTACGCTCGCCATGATGTACTGAAAAAATATATATGATTTTATTTGAAAAAACGAAGTTATTTCAAATATCTCGTAAAATACAAGTGGTAAAATATAAATAAATACACGTGTCAATTAGCCCCATTCCCTCATCTACTTTCGTGAAAACTGCATTGCAATCACTTGAACCGTTCAAAAGTTACTGGAGGTGCTAGAGTTACGTGACTCATCCTGTATATTACTATTTAATTCTGACATGCTAAATAAACAAAAAATTGTTTTTAAATGATTTTTAGTAGAACAAATAATTTCATTTCTAATGAAATGTAAACAATGTTCCTCTTGTAACTTACATGGTAAGATTCAACACTTTTACATTAATATATAAAAATAAAGGTATCTCGGTCGAAATGTTACAAAACTTCAATGGCCGGTTGAGATGTCAAAAATAATCACTTTTGCCAATTAACATATTGTGAGAAATTGCATATTCCGCTGTTACATATGCATCGCCCCCGAATGGTAGACAGGCAACCTCGTAAGTCTCCTACATGTTTGGCAAGAGCTTGGAATTTCCTTTTCTGCGTCAGAGCGGGACATGCAGAATACCTGTGTGTAAGACGCTAACAATCGGGGAAATGTAACATGAATAGCCTCGATATCTTTTAGACTGAATATATACTAATCAATGCACTACTGTGTAAATTAAAAATTGTTTTGTACATCTACTTCTAAATACGCATATTACAGTGTTTCTCGTCCGTAAAATTGATTTTTTCGGCGTAATCCCGTAGGTCGATCTCCGAAACGATATAGCTTTACATCAGTTTTTATTAATGCAAAGCCAGGGTATTAACGCTCCGATGTGTTGTAAACCGCTCTTTCGAAAAACTTGTTTGTTTTTTTTTGGCTTTAACGCCTTTATAACTATTTCGTCATGACTTTCTAAGGCATGTGCATTGTACATGTAGAACGTTCACTACTTCGTTGAACGCAGTGTTGACTCATATAGGCACTAAAAAGAAGTAAATTTCATTACATATTCGTGCCCTGGAAAACCTTTCGGAGAGATAGGTTCAACAAACGCGCAATCGGAATTCATAACGCTTACGTCAGAAATCGCTCCTTGACCTCCGGCATCCTAGCAAGACGTCCCGAGTCAAAAGTAGGCGAGAAATCATTCCAGGGAGCGGGTTCGTTCGAGCGATAAATCCAGCCGGAGAAAAAGTGGCCTTCTTCGGGGAGGTCGACGGGCCGACTCGAAGGGCGCGGCAGCTGGAGGGTGCCAGTAGGTCGCGGCGGCGGGGGCCGAGGCGAGGGCGGGGGCGGGGGCGGGGCGCCGGGAAAAGTGCGGCGGCGGCGGCGGGGGGGCGGTGGCGAGGGCGCACACCGTACCCGCGTCATGGCGAGGGTCCGTCGCTCCCGAAAGGAAAGTTTTTGCCGCAATTATTTTCATTCTGGCAGACATACAACTTGAAGCCATCCATCACTCCCGAATTCGCACGAACAAGCGCGGGGGCGGGGTGAAGGGGGGCGGGGCGGGGCGGCGAGGAGTGGCGAGCGCGCCGCGTCAACATATCCATCACGGGCGACGCCCCGCTGCGGCGCCGCTGCGCTCGACTCTCGGGGCGGCCACGGACTCTCTAGTGATGCGCGCGGGCGATGGGGCATTGTGTTAATTCGCAGACGGCTTTTTCTACAATTTATTACAATTTTACTTGCCTTTATTTACCAGAAAACACGCAAAAGGGAATCATTGCTAATGTGAAGAAGGGGTTAAATGAATGTAACTGCATTAGTACATCAAAAAGGCCACATATCCAATTTTGGCTAAAATGAGTTCAGCTCACCTTTTGATTTAGAATAAGATTTTACTTCAGTTGCACGTGAAAATGCTGCATAGCCCCTGTTCAATACAAACGTCTCAGAATGAATGTTTCAAGCTTCTAGAACACTAGGGTGGCCCAAGATTCGCCAACAAACTTATGATGGGAAATCTTTATGAACAAAGTTAATAACAAGTATATACGGCAACATGTCGTAGTGTTAGGCAGCATAAGTTCTCACGCAGTTAAAGAGATTTATTGTATCTTCCAAAAACGGACACAAAGCGAGTTCCGTAGCAAACAAGAGCAAATGTCACATTGTAGCTTCATTATATAGAATTCCATTTCATGTTCATTGGCAAAAATGTATTATATTCGGCCATATTATGACAGCATACGGCCCTAATCCGTCTACGGATCTCAGCCGCCATCACTGAGGTTTTCCTAGATTTACTCAGTCGCTTAAGGCTTAGGCCGGGATGGTCCCTAGTCTTGCATGCCAGATATAAATGTAAAAGTCTCCTTTTTCCTCCAATTTGTTCGCAATTGAGGTATTTGGGTGTAGGAGATAATTTCTGATACTTTGGGAAAGTAAAATTATTGACTTACCACGCCTCTCTTGTAAATAAGAAAGATGGGCTCTTTTCATATCATGTTAGCTTTAGAATCCGGAAAATTGACAATGGAAATACATTCATACTTTATGTTTCGTTACATATGTGCAGCACATTTCCGTTAGCTAATACGTTCATTTCACTTCCATAAGTAACGAAAAATGTCAGTTACCACTGTTTCCGCCCGAACATCTCAATCGTAAAATGTAAATATTTAAGTGGTTAGGAGAAAGAGTAGGCCTTACGGCTTGAGCCTCGCCAGAAATATATTTATTATTATATTGTTATTTTTAATTCGACTCCTACGTCCCCAGAAGATTGTAATATTTATTCTGAGCCACCTGTAATCGAAGAAGGTGTAGTTCTCTAGTTATCTGGAATATGCCACAAAATCTGAGATGAGAGATTTTTCAACAAAGTGCACGAATCGAACATTTAACGGTGTGGTATTTAAATAATTTATAGTTTTAATAGATTACCATAAATGTAAATGCAAGCCTTGCATGTATGCAAGACTGCATTTACTTGCTATGTATGCAAGACTTGCAAAAATGCAAATAATTAAATTTGCTGTCACTTGTTTCTTGAGTGTGGGTAGGTTAAAATGGTTTTGACTTCGTGCTTCCCTTTCCTTGGAACGTGAATACTGTGGTGGATTGCGTTGGCGTTTAAATCAATGAAAGATGGTAGGCTGATCATGATGTGTTAATGATGATTAGTTTCTTTTTATTAGGTATGATGTATTATTTAGATGATATATGTGGTCATACAAGAAGTCAACACCGCCCTACCACATGGTGGAAAAATCGCGCTTTACGAGAGAATCTAACACGCAACTTTCCACTCCACGAACTTGAAAATCGCTTCGCACTCCTGCAGCACCGTTATGGAATTACGATAAGGCATTTTTGTCAGTGAGCTTCTGCCTAATCAATGATAGTTGATGTAAAGTGATTGCTTAGCATGAAAATCGCATACTTCTTTTTAATTCTTGAACTTATTACTTTGATGCAGTATATTGCTTCCAGATACATTATTCTGAATTAATACGTCGCAATGAAATCATTAATCCACATCCACAAAAATGATAGTCATATTTTAGAAATGGATCTTTTTTTTATTCATTAATGAGAATATTTAAGGAGGTTGTTATAGGTTTCGTATTCATACTTCGCTGATAGCCTTCTATTAACTTATTTTTGCCCACGAAATAAGTACTTTATAAAACGTACGTTTTATAAAGTAATAATGAAAATAGTTACTCAATACAACATTCACTGTCCTTAAAACCCCATATATTCTTCCTCAAATATTAAAACTCAAACATTAACAGTTCAAGGGTAAAATCTGAAGAAGAAAAAGAAGAAAACTAGAATACTTTTTTTTACACATTTTGTTAAGCAAAATGGTCTTGAGTTATAATGCCTGAGAATGAAAGATTAATTCGTTGTTCCAAGCATCCTATTAGTGTGTTGTAATATATTTTACTGCTATGTATTTAAAGATACATTGTCGTTACTGATTTGATCTGAAACGATTTTTTTTATTTTGCATATACTTGGATTTCCACAGTTTACAACAGGGCATGTGCATCTCTGCCCTCGCGGATAGCTCATTGGCCAGCGTGCTCGCTTTCCATGACGCGACCCTGAGTTCAATTCCAGGTCGAGAAAGATTATAGTGTGCGTTTTCCTTGCAACGTCCCTGTACAGGTTGCTGTGACAAGCGATGAGAAAACTCACTTCTCAGATTAAGAAGACCAGAACACAGCGTAGGGATGCCTACATGCTCATCACACGTACCCCGTAAATCATGGCCGCAAGGCTGAGACACCGATGGTAAGCCCAGGCTTCGTCAGAGGCTATTGCGTCAAAGTACATACGACATACATACATTCAGACATGTACATCTTTACGTTCTGGACGATTAGAATCTTCACATCCTCAGATATATTTCAAGAGGATGTTTAATAAAATAATTTGTTTTGCATTATTAATAAGGAAGCTCGGGGAGTATTGGTCACAAAGGTGCACTTCATTGAGCGCTGAGTACGAGGTGGCCCGTAGTCTTCCCATCCACAGTCACAATGGAAAAACTTTTCACGTTTCTTCGGTTATACGTAGTGTATAGAAAAAGTATTGGATTCGGTCAACAAATTCATGTGGTTCTTCCGCTGTTAAAATTCTTTTGAGAGACCCTGAGAAGACTTTTTTATCATGGTGTGTGTACGGATGGGTACAGTCCTTGGCCATTTTGTGACCACCGGCAAAAAATTGTAGTTTTTTCCCACCTTATTTTATGGAAAAACTTGTAAGTATCTCAATTGATATTTTTCAATAGTGGCTACTGTTTTGTAAATACCACTTTTTCCTGTGGTAACATTGATTCTGTGGGGGGCCGCATTGGCAATGAGCTTATATTATATCGTTTTTGTTTCATAAATTTGTATTTTTAATAACTTTTTATGTAACTTATTCTTTACCTAAGTTTGTTGTTTGTTTAGTGATAAGAAGGCCAAAGATCCTGTAGCCAATGAAAAAGGAGAAATTAAGGCATAAATAGAACTTCAACCCCTTTCACAAGGTCAATTTTCTCAAAAGTTTTGTTTCTGAGACTTCAGAAGCAAACGTTATCAAGAAATTACAGAATGGCGAAATGTAGAAAACGAAGAGTGGTCACATAAATATGGGCCAGAGACTGTAGATATATGATTGGATGCGTGTGTAACTAATAGCTCGGGAAGAGAAGCTTTTATGCTATCACTTGGTATACATGTCAGATGTATCGCTATATTAAAGCCATTCCAATGACCTTTTAATTTTTGTAACTTTTGATATTTTTTTCTTTTCATGATATTAAATAATTTTTGTAATTACTATACATCAAGTTCGTAAGATATTTGCATAATTTTATCAAAACTGCTCCACTTTTTCTCTTTTTTCTCCATTTTTTGGTCGAAAGTGCAGTATTAAACATGGTCTAAGTAAATTTTTTGGGAAATCCATTTTTGCGAGTAGAAAGGCAAGACAAGCGCACTTCGCAAATTTCGTAAATCCATCTTGACAAAGTTCTTTTGTAGAATACTAGAGATACCAGAGATGCATTTACCCTGTTGGAACATGAAATGCTTCTCATTTTTCAATCCGCAATTGACAAACTTTATTAACCCCCTTGCGTGCCCTAGAAGTTTGTATCATTAAGAATAGAAGATAATGTCCTCCAACTCAATCTAACCTCGAACTAAGCACTACATACTACGTTACGGTTGATCATTTTTACTCTCTCGTCTTGCTACTTACTTATTAAGAAAGGGCTGCAATGCAGCAGTGAAAATTGGCGATTTTTTGGCAGAAAAACTAGTATGGTGCGGCCCTGATAACATAAAAAAGGATAAATCTTGATCCTATTAGAAAATTACTTCCTCTTTGTGTAAGCAGAATCCTCGATTTGTTGACCATTGAAACCAAAAAATCGACTGACGACAAAACGATTGTTTACCCCCACTGTCTGTCGGTCCGTCTGTTTGTGACTATTTTGATTATGAAACGGATAATTTGATTTTTTAGGGGGACTTACTTGAAGCCTTAGCATCTTCAAAATTTTATTAAAAAGAGCTCCAATTTTTTAAATTAAATCTAGTCATCCGATAGAGGTAAAATTGCTTAAAAATTGGCGCATATCTCATTTACGTTGAAATGTCAGATTTTTCGAAATCTGCAAATGTCCACATTATTTTGGGGTATTCCAACAATTATTTCAATATTAGGATAGAGATTTTTACTTATTAATATTTGTTGTTCAAAGTAATTTTGAAGTAGTTTTTCTGAGAAATTCCGAGTAAATTTTCCGAGAAATAGAAGCAATTTTTAAACAATAATATTTTATCCAAATATTACAGAAACAACCTCGTTGTTTCTTTACATTTTCTCCTCGTTTGTATCAAAGGACAGTAAAAAGGCTCTAGGCCCATTTTCAGCACTTCGTATTTTCAAAAATTACCAAAAAGTAACATTGAAAAACTACAAATTTGAAGCTAGAAATTTTGAACTTAAATAAAATCTGTTCTAAAAACCATATCTTTAAATAATGTTAAGTACAATTTTTTGGAAAAAATTAGTAGTTTTTGTGCAATTCCTACGTAAAGTTAACAAATTCATAAAAAACATTCTCTCAAAAACTGCTCCAATTTTTACCTTCTCACTCGTACTTTGAAAGAAAAGAAAGTATTGTAATTAATTCAATTACATACTAGAAGCATTGTCAGTTCATTTGATTTTCTTTTAATCACGTTCATTTGCTAGGTAGATGTACTCTTTCTGCAAAAAATATAATGAATAATACACGTCTTGTTCTCTGCTTATGGCAATATGTTTTTAATTTTCTTCCAAAAATTTCCGGATGACGTAGCAATACCTGCTGATTTATAAAACATAGTCCATTGCTAGTGACGTTTGGCAGGATTATTAAGAGGATGTACGTCCATAATTTACTTTAATATTTCATGTCATTTCTGAGTCTGGAAATGTTTCGTTGCTAACTTTCCAAAATATGAACAAAAGCTTAATTAATGTATTAATGAAATCCGGAAGAACTCAATGAATCAACTAATTAGATGGTGGTAAAACATGGCGCAATGTGTTCAAAAACCACCATGATATTACTGTTTGGTTCAAAATGAAAGAATAGGTGAAAGGCAAATAGCACAAGAAGGTAGTAAACCACAACAGATCCAGTATATCCGTTACATCGTCTCTTTGTTGTTTTCGCTTCCTCGAGGGTTGCGCCGTGCGCTTTTGGCCATCGGAATTGGCTGTTAGGTCGGAGCAGTCGAAGAAGAAAGACAGGTCATGATCAATGTCAGCGGAAGGAGAGTTGAATTCGATAAAACGGGAAGGAGGATGTCGGTGGTGGAGCGAAGCACGGCGAGAGGGGGAAGGGCGGGCAAAGGGCGCGCTAGGGGCCCACAAGGGCCCGGAAGTACTGCGTCAGGACGAGTAATGCAGTTTGGTCAGTGGCCGCCGCCGCCGCCTTAGGCAGCAGGAGCGCGCCGGGGGAAGCCGGGCAGGGTGGGATTGACCAGTGGGTGGGGTAGGGCGAGCGGAATAGGAGCGGGTGGCGGGGGAGGGTGCGCAACGTGGAGCAGCACGAGATGCGGCAGGTGACGAGTGGAGCGAGACGAAGCGGGACGGGCCGAAACGGGGATACAGGGGTGGAGTGTTTCAGAGACAAGAATGGGATTGTGCGGATCGGGTGGAACCGGACGTGGGCGGACGTGGGCGGACGTGGGCGGACGTGGGCGGACGTGGGCGGACGTGGGCGGACGTGGGCGGACGTGGGCGGACGTGGGCGGACGTGGGCGGACGTGGGCGGACGTGGGCGGACGTGGGCGGACGTGGGCGGACGTGGGCGGACGTGGGCGGACGTGGGCGAGACGAAAGGGGCGGACGATATGGGCGGACGTGGTATTGGGCGGACGGCGGACGAGGGCGGACGAAGGAGGCGGACGGGGGCGGACAGGGCCCGGACGAGGACGGGGGCGGACGGGGAGGCGGGGACAGGGGCGGACGAGGGGCGGACAAAGGGCGGACGGGGGCGGACAGGGGGCGGACGAAGGGAGCGGACGAAGAGGGGCGGACAGGGAGGGCGGACGGGGGTGGACAGGGAGGCTGGCGGACGAAGAAGGGGGCGGACGAGGGCGGACAAGCGAAGGGGGCGGACGGGGGCGGACGAAGGGGCGGACGGGGGCGGACGGGGGCGGACGGGGGCGGACGAGAAGGGCGGACAGAAGGGGGCGGACGGGGGCGGACGAAGAAGAAGAAGAGAGGGCGGACGAAGAAGAGAAGAAGGAAAGGGCGGACAGGGGGGCAGTTGAAGGGCGAACGGGGCGGACGGGGGCGGACGGGGGCCGGACGGGGGCGGACGAGGGCGGACGAAGAAGAGAAGGGGCGGACGGGGGGCGGACGAAGGGGCGGACGAAGAGGGCGGACGGGGGCGGACAGGGGGCGGACGAGGCAGACGGGGGCGGACGAAAAGAGGGCGGATTGTAGGGAGCGGACGAAGGGGGCGGACGAAGAAAGGGAGGCAGGACCAGGGGGCGGACGAGAAGGGCGGACGAGGGAGAGACCTTGAGGCAGACGAGAGGCAGACAGGGAGGCAGACAGGACCTTGAGACGAGGCAGACGAAGAGGCAGACGAAAGAGAGGGAGCGGACAAGAGGGCGGACGAAGAGAGCGGACAGGGAGCGGACAGAGAGCTTGAACCCGAGGCAGACGAAAGTGAACGAAGAGGCAGACAGGAGCGGACGGGAGCGGACGGGAGCGGACGAAGGGCGGACGAGAGGGGCGGACGGGGGCGGACGGGGGGGCGGACGGGGGCGGACGGGGGCGGACGGGGGCGGACGGGGGCGGACGGGGGCGGACGGGGGCGGACGGGGGCGGACGGGGGCGGACGGGGGGAAGGGGGAAGTCGGGGGGACGGGGGAGGACGGATGAGCGAAGAACGACGGTTAGGAGCAGAGTGGGGCAGCTTGGCGCAGCGGGCACCCTCACAACTGTCAAACAAGTACGCGGTCACACACGCCGCAAGGATGTTAGCGGGTACCGTCGGCACCGGAGGCGAAGGAAAAAGCGAAGGGAAAGAAAGTGGTGGAAAGGGAATAGGGAAGTCGTTCTTTTAAACGTGTGTCAATTTCCCATTATGGATTGATCATTATAATGGATAGCGGACGCGTCGATTGTTTAGAACTGTATGGGCGGGAGTAGGAATGGTAGTACTGTTAAAATACCTAAGTAAAGGTTCTCATCGACACCAACTTTCTCGTGTCATTTGTCACGCTTGCGTAATATTGTAATTCTAGTTAAATCCAAGGTATTTTTGAACCGCAAAATTTATTTACACTTACGCTATGCCAGGCTTAATAAGTGCACCAATTCATTAGAGTTGTTTTCCAGACAAATGTTGCCTTCTTGAGTTCGGAGTTAGTATATTGCTAAATAACTAAGCTTCCACTGCAAGCAATGAATTTTTCAAGGGCTTAAAATGTTCAGTAGGACACACTCCGTTTATGAGATGCAAAAGAACCCTTGGCGGTAAATGTAAATCCTCCTTATGCAGCAGCTGTCTGGAGGAGAATTCTCGCTACCGGCTGCACTGATCGACAGTTTTCCGTGGTCTCTCCAATTCCAGCAGAATGCCGGAGCAGCACCCTAACAACACGGGTCGCGGACCACGCGCAATCTATACTTCCTCTTCCGTGTCCTACTCTCACCCTTTACGTGCACACACGCTTATGTACACATACCACACAAGACGGAAACCGGTCGGGAGCTCAGAGCTTGACCCGCCTGGAGAAGTACCCAACTAGTGGGATACACCTAGATATGAAGAATACCCGCAAATCGTCGTGTAGGCCGGCTCCAGATTTCGCCATCGAGAGGGGGAAAACTCCTGATGAAACCCAAAAGCGAACCTGATAAAAACATGCATTACATTTCTGGACAAATGACAATAGAAGTTGACGCGCCAGAAAACTCGAAATCAGCTGCTATGTGTATTAAATTACTTCCTGTAGTCTCATAGACAAAGTCCACGTTTTTTGGGTCCTTAATACGGAAAAATTGGTTCATGGCAAAACATTCGTTCGTTCCTTCCACTGACCTCCCGTCTGTGCGTGCTATCGATTTTCGCATCCAAAACAAATCCATGGTTTTGATTAGGAACCAAATCTGTAAACCTGGGAACAATAAACTAATTGCGTCAGAGCGAACACAGTTCAAAATAATATTCGATATTTAACTTAATCTACAGTATTTATCTTCCCGTAGGAAGCCTTTGGGAAGGAAAGCACCGCCCCGCGACCAGCGAGGCGGTTGAAGGCTGAGAGGGCCGGTGGGCGCAGGCGGGCCGTTGCGGCGCCGGCGGTGGCAGTGGCGGCGGCGAGACGTGATTCCGGGCACATCCTGCCGGCGCAGCAAGCAGACTGCTGCTGTTGCGGCGACCACTGCTGTGGGGCCCCGTGAGCCCGGCTAACTCGGCGTAACACTCGGCCTCCGCCGCCCCTGGCCGCTACCCACTCCGCCCCGCCCCAGCACCCAGAGCGGTGGCTAACGATGTGCGATTACGCGAGTTAGCGGCGCTCGGGCGGGTGCCACGGAACTGCCCCCTCGCTGCCCTGCCCCTCAATCCCCGTGCCTCTCTGCTCGTCGCCCACGCGCCGGTCCCCGAGCCGCCCCCGAGCCGCCCCCGAGCCGCCCCCGAGCCGCCCCCGAGCCGCCGCCGAGCCACCGAGCCGCCCCCCGCCCCCGAGCCTCGCAAGCGTCATCTACAGGACGTTAATGCCTTCAGCTGCGGGATGTTTTGTCCACTGCATAAGCTCAAGTTCCGTCAATAGATCTTGACGCACGGACACTTTCTTGGCCTGCATCTGTTCAAGTCAACTCCTTACGCTAAAGATGTACGGACTGTCCACGAGTCGCCGTGCTCTGACCAGAGTTTCTGACGATTCGGCCGTCTTATTCCAACCTTTAGGGCAACTGCATTCCGTGTAAGGCAGAACCGTTGACAATACCAACAAAGAAGTTCCGGTCAGTCAGGACTTCATTGACTCCGGTCACGGAAACCTTAGTCTATCACACTCGCTAAAGCTCTTTAAATTAGCTCTTGACGAAAGGAAACTCTTTCCCTGCATAAGTCTGTTCCATCCAACTCCATATTCTTGGTAATTTCAGATTGTCCATGAAATGTCATGTTTTCGGCAGTATTGCCAATGTTTCGGCGATAAAACTGTGAATCTCTTCTGGACAAAGGCATTCTTGAAACAGGTCTAAACTTTCTCAACACTTCCTGGGAAGTAAGGCTGACAAATCTGCCTATACAACCAAGCCTACGCTACCGACTTTGTCTGCTATACATGCTAACTCGCGCTTCGATAGATCTTAACGTACGGGAACGTTTCCGCCCTACGTTCTTTTTGTTTAGTGGTTCCCAAAGTGGTCTATATGGACCCCTTGGTGGCTTACACAGCGTCCCTGCGGGCTGTTGTGGACCTCCTCGGGTTGAAAGTATGGAAACCTCTGGGCTAATTCAACGCCTACCCTAGAAAATCTTTGTTGTTAAAAAGGTGCCGGTTCAACGTAATATTGTCCATCATTCAGTCATCACACTGCAACTTTACGAGCGTTGTAATTACCGTTAAAACGTGAAGAAACGTTGGGAACACTGTTTAAGACGGGGTGCCACCGAAACACTCAAGACTAAATTCATTCAGCAGCTAAAGTGAGTGTCCATTACACATATTGCACCCTTCAACAAACGTTGTAAGGAAACTTTCTGGCCCTGCGTCTGTTCAATTCAACCCAATGCGCTAACGAACATAAGACGGTCCGCGGGACGCAGCGTCGAAAGCAGTGTTGCTGCAACGTTCCACAAACAAATTCATTTTAAACGTCCCGAAACAATGGAAAGACATCCCAGAACGCGGAGCCTACCGTACGCCAAGACTACTTCTTTGAAAAAGGCAGTGTCCTCTGCACACGCTACCCCACTCTTCAATACCCCTTGACGTACGGAAACTCTTTCCAGCCCTCGCCTGTCCAGTGCTTCGCTGGCTGCTTCCGGAAGCCCCACAGCGGGAGCGGCCCCGGAGCAGGCTGAGCGCCGTGCCGCATGCAAATGCGCGCGGGGCCCCGCAGAATGCAATAACCGCCGCAAGAATGCGGCACCGGGGCGGTGGAACGGAGGGGGGGGGGTGAACCGGGGCGGAGGCGGACGCTCTGACGCGTCGATGAGCTGCCGGTGCAGCCCCCCTTCACCCTGCCGCGTCACCCATCGATGGCCGGTACCCCACCCCCGCGCCCGCGCCACGTCTGTGCACCCTGCGGTACGCCCAGGAAAATGTCCTTACAACAAGTAAATGCATCAAGACGTTTGATAAAGATTAATTAAAGATAGTTGAACATATGAAACAAAAGCCCACTCCCCTTATTCTTATTCTTATTCCTTTTCTCTTCTCTCTTCTTATTGTCTGTAGTATTTCTTATTCTTATTATTTTCCTGTTTCTCCTAATGCTAATTGCTCTTCAATTGGCGCTTCTTTACCAGAATATTATACCCAAATGTAGAAAACTCATACATCGCATCCTGACAAGTAGCGTCAGGACAGGAGACGGGGTACGGTACGGTACGGAACGTTAAGGAAAGGCGAGTCGAGTGGAGGTCGCCATAACATGTCGATGAGGTGCTATATCCGGGCACATACCTGCAGATCGTTGACAGCGCAGTTGTGCCTCCAATGAAGGCAGATACGAGTGTGACGAATCAAAATAAAACTGGTTTAACTTATGAAATAATAGGAGGAAAACAGGTTAAATGAGAAATTCGGGTAAATAAGTAAATTTCTTGAGTAGCTACAGATTAATAAAAACGACATTTCTGATAATTTGTTTCGATACTATAGTAGCTAATGATAGAACGTCGGAATATACTAAACAAAGTTTTACTTCCTCGTATACGTACGTAAATACGGAGTAATATATGCAGTATAGAGAAAATGGCGTATTTTCGGCAGAAAAAATTATTTCCAGGACCTGCTACCGAAAAAGTGGATAAATTCAATTGCTAAATTAAGAAAAAAACTCTAACACATGCTGTAGCCAGAGTCTTGTGGGTCCTTGACACCGGAAAGTTAATAGACACCAAAATCTCCGGCCGTCCATCTGTCCGTCTGTGAACACTACTAGCGCCTAAACCATACGTAGGATTTTTTTTCCAAATCGAAGAAACCCCTGTCCATCTGGCTCTAGTTGAAGCTTTAAAATTATTGTAGCAGTACACCCTGGCTTCTATATTCCAGGATGTGTACACACTACAGCTTAACTTTCTATTATGCCAAAAATAGCTTATGCTCATTCCAAACTTGAGCCAATGAACTTGTCTAATCTCTGAGCTTTGGGATCTTGATTGACAGGTTATCAGTCATACTCATACACTGGATTGTATACAAATTAAATATATTTTTACTCTTTAAAAAAAAACAATTGCAAAAATTATCCTGGATTCTATGCACCATGACTCCTTTCAAATTTGTCTCCACCAAAAAAACTTATTTCACAATATAGTGAAAGCATGAGAACCCTTCATATGTGATTCTAATTCCTGATCACCATACACTTACTCTAATTACACGTGATATCAAGCCCAAAACTGGTTTCACAATATAGTGGAAGCTTGATAATTATTAACATGTGATTTCGGATACTGATCACCACACTTACTGTAAATACAAGTGATATCAAACCCCAAAATTGGTTTCACAATATAGTGGAAGTTTGATAATTATTCACATGTGATTTCAGATACTGATCACCACACTTACTGTAAATACAAGTGATATCAAACCCCAAAATTGGTTTCACAATATAGTACAAGCTTGATAATTATTAACAAAAGGCTCTGACTAGCAGCAATAACCTCTCATACCTCTGAGAAGTAAAGACAATTAATTTAACAAAAATTTACGTCTACTGTTCAACATGCAACAACTAAAAACTCTCATTTACAATGAAAACAACTGAGATGAATCTTCTTAACCACTTTCTCCCACATTCTAAGAAAAAGGCAGACTCCCAATTGCTAAAGGTTAATCAGTCAGCATAAAATTGTTTGTCTGTGGTCCACTCTTCCTACATTAACTTTACCGGTTGTGGTAGCACCAATAATGTCGCCGTACTACACGCCCTCACTCAGAGGCTATTGTGAAATAATCTCGCTGCCGAACAATCCTTCAGTATCCCAAAGTCAACTGGCTTAATCCGATCTCATTATTTTCACAAAAAAACAACACTGGCATAAAGAAAAAGTGAACACGTCTACTTATCGGTGACGATGTTAGAACACTGGTAGGCGAAGTCCAGAATATTGTCGGCCAGTTCCCGGTTCCAAGCAGCGCCTTTCTCTCAGACACCTCCAACGCACTCGTGGCACCTTCCATAACCCACAAATAGTCTTGCTCTTCACTCAAGCTTTTACCCGCACTACCCTAGTCAAATGAGCGACTACTTATTTATTCGTCACAGAGCTTACACTGCTTAGCCTAGACAAAAGTGCAACTAGGTTATATTGTGACATTATGGTCACATGTGACATATTGTGACATTGTACGGTCACATTATGAAAATCATTCTTTAAAATTTGGGGGTTTACATGAAGCCCCTGAGCCATTTTCAACCTTTTCTCAAAAACTGCTAGAAGTGTTTTCTTTAAATTTCTTTAAAGAATAGAGTAAAATACACTTATAAAGGTGGCATAGGTCCGATTTTTACAGTTAACTCTGAATTTTCGAAAATTGCAAAAGTTTAAATTTTTTCGGCGTCTTGCTATAACTACAAACGTGAAGACAGAGATTTTCCTTCAAATAAAATTTGTTGTCTGTAATTAGTTCCTTCTTTAAAGTCATGTAGTACATTTTTTTGAAAATTTTTGTAGTTTTGAGCAATACTGCGTGCATTATTAGCAATTTAATTTTCTTCTCAAAAACGGCACCAAATTTTTACTTTGAACTTTTGATGGAGACAGTGCTAAATGCTCTCTATGAGATGACATAAGTGCTCTATTACTGTATTCCTTTGTTTTTTTAAACAAATTACAAAATGGATTTTTTTACTTGTCTCTCACATCGTTAATATTTACATAAGAGGCAATTTTTTTCACATTATTGTATTTATGAATACATGTACTTTAAATGATATATAAAATTTATCGAAAACTCAACATTTTGGGGGGGGGGAAACGGGCTAAAAATTCCGCATTTTCAGAAACGCTCAAATGCCATTTTCTCAAAAATGGTTCCAAATATTTTTTTCAAACTTATCCAACGGATAGTGCTAATTGTACTGTTTAATACGATGTAAAGTTCATGTTAGTGCATTTTTTCAAAAATTAAACTAATGCATTTTTTGTAATATCTCTCACGACGTTAATATACACATTTAAGTCGTTTTCTGTACATTTATGAGTAAATGTGCTTGAAAATACTTTAAATGAAGGTTTTCGAAAACTCAATAGATTCATGTAAAAATATCTTCACATTTTGCATTCACAGTAAGACATAAACGCCGTTTTCTTAAAAATGGCTCTGAATTTTTCAATAAAAATTGCTATTTAGGACGAGATTGTAATCTTCTTTAATATTCTTAAAGTAATATTTCTGTTCTGCTTTTCTGAAACCGAAAAGTTGAGTAAATTTTAGAAAAACGTAGATTGTACGGCGAAAGATGGCAACTGGCAAAAGGCTGGCGAAGACCGAAAAGCCACTCCATACCTAGGAAATTAGAAGACTTTACTACGAGAAAGTCTGCGCCATTTTGTTGCACCACAAGTTCTCTATGGTTAATAAAATTAAACAAATAGCTTGATTATAGCAACTTTGCATCACTCCTTTCGATGCTACCTTCCCCTTTTTCTCTTCCCTCTTTCCTTCACTTTTCTCTTCTTTTATTTTCTTCTATTGTTTTCTTCTTTCCTTTGCTTCACCATTTTCTTCTTTGCATAATCTTCTTCTAGTATAATTTTTCAATCAAGATTCTGGCGCGTATCGGAGTGCCGGGGGTCTAAGATTTAAAACACAACTATTTTAACAAACATCACTCAGCGAATTTCAACGAATTTTTTGTTAATATACAAAAATATTACTTGTTAATATACAAAATTAACAAGTAATTTGAACGCATTGCATTTAACAGCTCAGCAACTATTTTATTTACTCCAACGATCGATTTTTCACATTCACAACTGATTGAAAGCGTTTCTGAGTTTTCATTCCAATATTTTCCATTCCAGCTTTTCGATCGTCTTTCTGGCTCCATATCATTTTTAATATCACCCTTAAACAATTTTCACTTCTACTGTCCCTGTAAGTAGACGACCTGTAACGCAATTATTTTTTTCTGCGTATCACCCACGTTGCTGCCACAAGCAACTTTTCCAAAAACGTTTACAAAAGAGAAAATTAACAGCATGTAGTTCACACAATGCACCTCAGAAGACCGACAAGAGCGTAAAATTTGCATTTATCAATTCTTAATACCAATTCTTCTTTACTTCCCTCAAAGAAGATACGAGCAAGAATCGCGCAGACACGATTGCACCAAGACCCATTACTACTTTACACACCGTCGGCGGTAACGACATTGACAATGCTCTGACTCTGGTCTCCACTTGATTCCACCGTCCAACTCCACCATACCTTCCCAATCTTCACCAGCACATCCGCCATCTACTAGCTCTCTCGCTTGCACCTTCTCCATTTCTCTCCCATCTCCTTGAACCGCACGCAGCGCCTGGCTGTTCCCCAGCCCTCATTACCGCCGTTCGCACTAACTCGCTTTCGCTGCGCGGGCCGCGGCCACAGCCACCTCCGCGGATGGGCGCGGCGCGGTGCGGCTCTGCGCTGCGCGGCGCCCTAAAAGGAGAAGCGCGGTGAGGCGCCCGGCGCGCGCGGGCGGCAGGAGGCGGGCAGATAAACCCCGGGAGACGCCTCGCAATCAGCGGTTGCAGAGCGCGCGCGGGCCCGCCCGCATCCCGGCCAGCGCGACAGGCGCGGGCGGCGATAGCGGGGAAGGGGCACCCTGCTGGAGAAAACGGGGTTGCGGGGTGAGGTTGGAAGCGGGAAGGAGGTGGCGGTGGCGGCGGCTGAGGGACTTGAGGAAGCTACGGAGTGGCGGGAGCAGCGGGGCGGTGAGGGCGGTGGAGGCGGTGAGGGTGGGGAATTGGGGCTGTGAGGGTGGCGGGCAGCGGTGGCGGCGGCTGGACGGCGAAGTAGTGGGGACGGCGGGGATGGCAGCGTCGCGGCGAAAGCGGCGGGGGCGGAGGGGGCGGCGGGGGCGGCGGGGGCGGCGGGGGCGGCGGGGGCGGCAAGGGCGGCGGAGGCGGCGAGGGCGGCAGGGGCGGCGGGGGTGGCGGCGGTGTCGCGGCGAGGGCGGCGGTAGTGCTCGCGGCGGCGGCGCAGCGGGGACAAAAGGGCGGCGGGGGCAGCGGTGCGGTGTTGGCGACGGAGCTGTGAGGCGGCGGGGCGGCAGTGACGGCGGGAGTGATGACTGAGGCGGCAGCGGCGGCTTCGCGGCAGAGACGGCGGGAGTGGGGGCGGTGGCGGCGGGGGGAGTGGCGACGGGGGTGTTGGGGACGGCAGGGGGTGACGACGGTGGTGATAGTATGTGTAGTGCCATTTTGGTGGCGGAAAGGCTGTGGGTGGGGCGAGGAGTGAGGGCGGTGACGGTTGGAGTGTCGTGAACTGGGGTGAGGGGTGGAGACGTTGGCGTTGGGAACGGGTGCTGCGGCAGGGGAGACGGGTGCAGTGAAGGAGATGCCAACTGAGGTAGCGGCGGTGGAAGGGGCGATGTTAGGGACAGCAGCGCCGGCGCGGCGGTGGGATCGAGAAATTGGAAACAATGATAAGAATCAGCTGATTCGCCGGGCGCAGCGCTGCCGCCGCCGCCGCCGCTGACAGCGCCATGGCGGTGACGCGCGCAGTGGCAGAAGGACGAGTTAAGGGGGATCTGCGAATACCCTGACGCCAACACTCACTTGCGGTTGTTTATGGAGTCCGATGGACGTTTCCCTTGGCAATTGACTATTTGCCGGAAGAAATTTCCAGTTCATCTCATCTGATTACATTTTTTTCTTTTCTTTTAAAACAAAAATCATCCGAAAAGTTGATGTCAACGAATTAGAAAATTATTCTACACTAGGCTTCCTCACTTTCTTATTCTTGGAAAATGAACATTTTGTCGTTTGACTTAACTCTGACAGAATATTCCTGAATGTTTGGACACCGGGAAATCCCTTCTCTTACTTTTTCTCCTCTACTCTTACTTCCTTGCTGCCTTCCTTATCCACATTGCTTCATATTAAAGTTAAATTAGAACCTTTCCGTGAAGATTGTCAGAAACAGTTTGAAGAAACAATATCCCAAACTGCGTGCGTGGTAATTGAGCAGCTCTTTATATACAGAATGTATTTTTGCAATGCCTAAAGTTACAACTTTCGAAATGTAACGGTGAAAGTCAGAATCTGTCTTAGTCCAGACTTGCGTAACTTGTTCACGATCCTATGTCATAAACTCTGATTCTATATATTGGTGAGGTAGGCTACTGATGCGATGAGCTCTTCATGCGATTTTATCAAATTTTTTAAATACTCATCTGTATTCACTTATTAACCAAACATCTTAACACATCATCAAAATATTTGAGCTTTCAGGATTTTCATAATCTTACGTAATTGGTAACTATCGAATCTTAATAAAATCGTGTGAAGCGTGTGAAAAGCCATTACAATTATTCTCCAACACTTTCCAGATTTCTTGCGCATATAACTTCATTAAGCAATGTGGTAGAACTCGAGATCTCAACTTCGCATCAGCATGCAACCCCGCCAGCAAATCTTTACTGTTTACTGCCCGTCGTGAGACAAATTCACGTCGTGCCGTTCTGTCGGCTTTCCGTCAGCAGCGACATCACTTCCCAGAGCCTTTCGCCCGCGCACTCATCGGTTAACATTATCTTGTTGCATTTTTCACCAATTACGCGCTCATATTTTCCACTTAGGGTGCGGCAGGGCGGTGCGGCGCGGAGCGACGCGTGGCGGGGAAGGGAGGGAAAGGGAGGGTAGAGGAAGGGTGTGCGCGCGCGGGAGAGAGAACGAGGGAAAGGGCGAGGGCGGAGACAGGCCGGGCGGGGCAATTGGAAGCGGGACAGTAACAGAGATGCATGCGGGGCGGAAGTGAATCTGGCAATTTGTAGCAGCGGCCAATGGCCCACGTGCGGGCCGGCGCGCCGAGCCCGTGCTGCTGGTGGCAGGGGACGCGTGGAGATGGGGATGGCCGTGGGGTTGGCGAGGTTGTTGCGGAAACGGCGAAAGTAAAGGGGACAGGGAAACTGGAAATCACGGCTTGGAGATGGCAATTGCGTTGTATCGAAAATGACTGTAGTAGTGACGACGAAAGTGAAGTCGGTGGTGATAAGGGAATATGGCGTGAGATAGAGAATGACTCAAGTGGTGACAGCAATGAATCAGAGATGATGTGTAAAAGTGAATGCGTTAGCTGTGGTGGAGAGATGACTGTGGCATTCCGGCACGGAATGATAGTAGGACGAAAGGTAGAAGTTATTTGGCGAATATGATGATATGGCAACGGAAATATGAAGATGCAAAAAGGCAGTGTGGTTGAGAAATATTGTTACAGTGCTACGATATCCTCATTTTTTTAATTGCTTTCTTCTTCCAATGATCATTCGTATTGATGTTATGTTTACATAAATTTATTAGTTGCACCTATTTTTTTATTTTCTTGGTTCTAATATTGTAAAAATTATAAACTGTAAATTTTCAAAGGCATTGAAGTATGAGAGTTGAAAAACTATGAGAGTTCTGAACATTTACTGCAAAAACGTGATTCATGATTTAATATTACACAATTATAAATATCAATGTCAATTCATGTTCCGCGTCATTCTAGCTATAGTCAAATTTTACAAAATTCTTAGTAGGAAACACTGCAAAACCTTTAGTTAGCATCTGGACATTAAAATAACTACAGCACCCCTGAATGACTAAGATTTTTTATCACCTCTCCCTAAACAAAATAATTACGTTTTGAATATTTCGTCCCTCCCAGTTCCTAAGCCTCAACGTGGTCATCCGTGCTCATTGCCCCTTTACCCCGCCCCCCGCCCCGCAGCACGGTGCCCTCCGCCGGCCGGGGGAGCGGGGCTGCGCGGGGCGGCGCGGGGCGGGGCGGGGTTGGACGGGGCGTCCGGGCGCGCGGCCGCGTGGCGCAGATTTATGTCCGGGCTGACGCGGCGCCGGAGGGTTGACATAACGCGAATTAAACTCTGCCCTGCACCGCGTCGCGCCACGCCGCGCCACGCAACGCCACGCCACGCCACGCCAGGGCAGGGCAGGCCAGCCTAGCCAGGCCGCGCGCCCATCCCGCGGATACAACAGCGTTGCAATACCGGGCAAGATGAATTAACCTGGGGCTGGAGGTAGTAAATCAAACGCGAAGCCAAACGGGGAACCCCCGATCAGCGGCGCGTTCGCTCGCCTCGACTCTTGGCACGCCCCCGCCATCACGCGCTGCCGGGGATGTGGGTGGATGCGCGCTCAGGCACGCCGCCTATGGTACACTCGTAGACTCGTACACTCGTACACTCGTAGCCTATGGTACACTAGTAGAGCTTAGGGTGAGTTTCTATTTTGTTAACAATTCAGAAAAATCAAATCTGTTCGTTCCTTTACCGTTAAAAATCAGTTTTCTATAATTTGGCAACGAAAATATCTAGTTTTTGAAATGTTAATCTCTTGCTTTTTTAAATTTGTTATTATTATTATTATTATTATTATTATTATTATTATTATTATTATTATTATTATTATTATTATTAATCTTTCAACTATTAATATTTAAATGGTTGGGAAGGGATTCTGAAACTCAAGAAAGCGTGCGCAGATGATTTTCTCCCCCATACGTCACATACAGTTTTTGACTAAATAAATAAATAAATAAATAAATAAATAAATAAATAAATAAATAAATAAATAAATAAATAAATAAATAAATAAATAAATAAATAAATAAATAAATAAATAAATAAATAAAATAAATATAATAAATAAATAAATAAATAAATAAATAAATAAATAAATAAATAAATAAATAAATAAATAAATAAATAAATAAATAAATAAATAAATAAATAAATAAATAAATAAATAAATAAATAATTAAATAAATAGAAGGAAGCACACTGGTGAAAATGGTTTCACGATGGTTGAAGAAGGAATTGTCGCAATGTAATAAGTTATGCAAACCAACCTGTTTTACTCCGTCGAATGCATAATTTAATTCCTTCACTCATATTTTGTAATTTCAATTCCAAAATTTGAGAAAGAATTAAAAAAACTTGACTTCCACAGTGGATAATATGACTTCCTGCTAGATCGCAACATATCACGAACGCGAAGTCCAGTTGATTTATTTCGTCATCAATTTACAAAAGTTTAAATCCGAATTTACGTAAGTTTTGTAATACTAAAATTACGGTCACGCATGATGTAATATTCCATGATTCCCCCAAGAATAAGGCACAAGTCAAAGAATAAATAGAAAATGCATAACATTAACATGAACTGTAAAAACAGATGAAGGCGATGTCGCGTAGCGATAGTTTTGAGAAGTAAACGGAAAACGCGACAAATTCACAATTGGGACAAGATAGGGCAGTAGCGTTCGTGTAGCGAAGTCGTTTGCAAGTTATTTGAAGGAAATCGCATCACGCGTTCGAAAGATATGAACATTTTTGTATAGTATCAATTCCAGCTTGTAAACAGACATGATAGCCATTGTTGTGCTTTAAGGTTCAGTAAATCAAAAGGTGTTTGTGGCGAAAATTAAGAGAACGCGTGAAGCAATACAAACAAAACTTTAAGAACCAATAGAATAAATCATTTAGAAAATTATGGTAACAGTCGCAACGTTGGGAAACTTCGAGGGGCTACGCCAGAACAGAAAATGTGAATTAAATTAAATGATGTAATATTTTGTAGGAGAAGCGACAGCAATCGTGTGATGTTAAAAGAAAAAAAGAGCTGACGATCCGGACACAACAATGACAAGGGGGAGCGCGGTCGAAGTAGCTTGAATACGGACGCATGTTGAAACGCTCCGCAAAAATTTTTATTTTAAGAGAAAATTGCGTTCAGTTTGTGAATAGAGAGAAATATATCGTGTTTAGTAACTGTCGAGTTAATGGAAAGATAAAACGTGGAAGAGATATTTATATATTTCACGAAAACAGTGTTCGCGGAACACTGTCGCCATATTGTCGGTCGCAGTTAACAAAAACTAGTATAATAATTAGTGAGTAGTTTTAATCAGGGATATTCTTCATTTAAAGTAAATTTGTCGTTAACAAACGTGTGTGGAAATGGATGGATGCTGTGGGGAGATGAATTAATGGATGCTGCGTGTATGCTACGGAGGTGACATGGAACAATGGCGTTACGCGGATGGCCGATTTCTACGAAAGGAAAGTGCAATAACTTTGCGTAATTTAATAGTTCAGATAAATGGGAAGAAAGAACAGACTAGGTTTTAATGTACAAGACCAAGTTTTTGTGGAAATAACAATAGGCTATATTCAGACAGAATAGGGGATGCGCATTCAAGTGTGAATGATTTGTTTTGTTTTTTTGTCGATTGTGTAAATAGTAAGTGTGAATGTGATTTTATGTATTTCAGGTATTGTGTTTTGTTGTTTATTGTGTTGCATTTGTGTATGTTTTTGTTGTTATGTCTCCAGCGGAGTGTGGAGAGAGTGAAAACCAGAAAAGAATAAATAATGCCGGACGTACTTGGTTCGACAGTAAGCCATATGATATGATTTCGTGATTTTGTATTAAACAGTGACCTACGCCCAAGTGTCCAAGTATCTCGTTGGGCTCCTGTACAGGCCAACCACAGCCTCACGCCCAGTAGTTTTATAACATTGAAGGAGTAGCTAAGTAACGGGCACAGTTTTAGATAAAGGAGGCAAAAGCTAGCAGGGCATAAATTTGGATAGATTTTATATAGAGTAGAGAGATTCAAGGTATAGTCGTTTTATTACATATTGTCGCCGCAACGTGGTGCGGTTACATACAGATTTGGGATAAGTAGGCAAGACGTTCCATTACAATGATAAATATACAATTCAATAAGTGGTCGAGTTTTTATTGTTTAATTAAATACACATTGCTTTCCAAGTGCCTTTTGTCTAAATAGTGATCGTAACATCGTGAAACTAATGGTTCACAGTGTATTTGAGTAATTAAAAAAATTAAAAATCACAATCATATCACTATTATCGGAGTCACAAATGAAAAATTAACACTGCCAAAACATCTATATAGTAAACATTATTTTTATTTATTTATGTATTTTGTAAATAAAACAACATGATTTTGTTATTTATCAGTTTCTGCCTTATACATTTACTTACAGCACTAAAATTAATGCGAAATAAAAAAATCAAGATTTCACTATATATGTATATATAGTATATATATATATATATATATATATATATATATATATATATATATATATGTATACACAAATCAAGATTTCTTCTAATGAAAATAGTTCGCCTCCATTAATTAGGAACATTCACTGACCACTTTCTTGATTGATAATTTAGTACATCTGCATACAACTATTATTCCCATAATTGTATAGCGTGTTATGTCCAAGAATGTTCTTCTTCTGGAACTTGAGGCAAGGGGCGATCTTCAGGTCGGGATTTTGTTTTTTGTTTTTTGCCTCCAGGTACCTCCTTCGTCCGTACAGCACCCGCCCTCCAGGAGAGATGAGCTCTGGGATTCCGACTGCTAGCCCGGAATATGTGATAATGTAGTGTACGTAAGTGTATGTATGTGTGAGAAAGGGTAGAGGAAAATGAAGAGGAAGGAGAGATTGCGGAAGGAGAACGCGGTCTGTGACCCGTTTGTTATTTTACAGCTTCAGCATTCTTCTGGTATTGATCGGAAAAACAACAGAAAATTACCGATTAGAGCAGCGGACCGCTACAATTCTCCTCCAGACAATGTATAAATTCGAGTACTTAGTTACGTACTGACGAAAATCTGCCACCGTCGGGACTCGAACCCTATAATTAGGCTCACAAAACAGCTATACATTCACTTATTAGTTAATTGAGTACGAAAGGTAAAGTCGTACGAGACATTTCGTCACCTTACAGGTGCGTTGAGTCTCTCAAACATATATCTCGCTACTCGAGAAATATAATAATTACACATTTACAGCAGATCTTTTCTCAACCATTACGTACCCTTCCTATCTAAATGAAACCACCGCCCCTTTCCAACAGAATCTCTCTTTTTCTGTACTTCTCCGTTCACATACGTTGTTACGTGCTCTATCTCCATTTCCTTCATCTCTGTAACTCGTCTTTCCCATCATCCCTTCATCGACATCACTCCATTTTCATCTTTTGCACCGCAAACACCACCAATATCCACCCCCCTCTTCTGCTCTTTCTCTCCCCTGCCATCATCATCACCGCCAATTCCTAAGCGACACGAACCGAGCGGCGTCACGGCGCGTGCGGTGCGCGGCAGCAGAAACCGTTCGCCCGCCCCCCGCAGCCACGGGGGAGCCTCCGCAGAACTCCGTGATGGAGGGATTTTCGGGGCAGGGCTCGCCCAATCGGAGCGTGGACCCGCTTAAACCTGGCTAATGAAAGAAATGTTCGGGCCCTGGCGGCGGAGGCCCGCCAGTGCCGCCCCCGCGTCGCCCCGCGTCGCCCCGGCCCCGCCCCGCGACGCCCGCGTCGCCCGGCGCGCCTGCCTCCGAACCCCGGGCACGTCGCGGAGATCGCAAGATGGCGCTCTAAAATGGAAGCGACTCTCGGGCAAAATCCCCCTCCGCGCAGCCTCCTAATACGACCGCGAAGATGCGCCGCTGCGACGCTGGCGGTGCCACTGGCTCCGCCGCCCCCGGGCGCCAGCGCCCCCCCCTCCCACCCGCTCAGTCACCGCTGTTAATGTAGTCACCCCTGGCGAACACGGTGCTGCGGGGGTGACGAAGGAGAATGAGGCGAAGGCTGATTAATACTGTGCAGTGGCTGGTACATTGATCTACTTTGTTATTATTAGGTTGGAGTCTTGGGCATCTGATACACGTCACGTCTTATCATCTGTCACCGATGTTAATGTAGTCGCCCGTGGCGAACACGGTGCTGCGGGGGTGACGAAGGAGAATGGGGCGAAGGCTGATTAATACTGTGCAGTGGCTGGTACATTGATCTACTTTGTTATTATTAGGTTGGAGTCTTGGGCATCTGAAACACGTCACGTCTTATCGTCTGTCACCGATGTTAATGTAGTCGCCCCTGGCGAACACGGTGCTGCGGGGGTGACGAAGGAGAATGAGGCGAAGGCTGATTAATACTGTTCAGGGTACTGAATACTGGGAATACTGAACCAAAGTGTGACCACCAACACCGCCGGCTAAGACATGGTGTCTCCCAGACAGGCTGGTCGCATAGTCTTACGTCTAAAAACTGATATTTTTGTTTGGTGACGTTGGTGATTGGGTAAGTGTGATATCGGTGAAGGTAAATATAGAGGTTATTTGAGCAATGAGACCTCTGTTAGCAAAAATGGATGTGTATGAATACAATGAGAACAATGTTCTGCTGATAGTGATAGAAAAATTCATAAAGATGGTAGATCTGATTCTATCTCCAGAAATGTGTGGGTTATTTTGCGAGATAGGTTCACCTCCGTACATTGACATGACTATCAGGTACAGTCATCGCCATCGACGACCTTCTCCCAATAATTTCACCTCTCATCCGCATTATTTTTATATTTTCGTAACTATCAACTTATTGATGTTCTAAAATCTTTAACAAAATATTTCTAGAATGTAGAAGTACATTCACTGCAATTTGAACAGCATTTCATAAATATTAGTGAACTGAATATATACTTGTACCTGGATGAGAACATAAATTTGAAAACAATGTGTAAATGTTGATTATAGTCTTAGGTACAAGCAACAATAGTTATCTCAATAAGATTCCCAGTTATTTTAAGTGGACTAGAAACTTTGATAGTAGCTGCAAGCGTCAACATGTGAATTGATGAGTTTGAGATGTGAGTATTCCCGAGAAAACTAAGAATATTACGAATGAACAATCTAATTAATAATGAATTTTATTTAAAAGCTAGATGAAAGAAGTGGTTTTCTACTTTTTCCTGCACTCCAAGTAGCTGAACCCATATACCGGTTAAAGGAAGACAATTTGAAGTCTATTCACAAGAGATTAATCGATGAAAAGTAATGCACCAGACCAAAGGGCTATGCCTAAACCTCAAAAAGTTGATAAATCAAACTTTGGATCAAGTTCTCCATAAATCCAAAGATTGACAAGGCAGTGTGTAAAATCTGTCTTCGGATGGATCACCATCTATCCGCATTGAAAACTTTTGACGGTGACTAACAACAAAGGGCGCCATATTTGTTGTTGTGAAAAAGGCTTAGTTATGAAGACGATGCTTACGAAGTTACAATTTTATAAGGATGTTTAAAAAGCAGATATGGTTTGGATATTACGGTCGAGATGATACTCTTTATCTTTCGTTTTCTCGGTTAATTTTCCATGAATTAGTGTTTCGGACTTTTAGCTATATCCCGAACTCCTGTTAGAGATATTTTTATGGTAACGGGCCATATGAAGATGGGTGATCAACCTACTCCTCGGCCCTAGGATGGGTTTTGAAGACGCAATGAAGAAAGAAGAAATGGCGCGCTATCCGTAGCCGTTTGTTTACTGTATTCGTCACGCGTCTTCAACGATCCGAAAAAGCACAAAACGACCGATTAGAACAATCGCTCTCAGGAAGCTTTTAGGTCGCCTTCGATACTTTATCTGTATCGTCGTAAATCGAACCTGGACCCCTCAGTGACTGTAACCTCAGAGGTTGCTGATATGACAACTGGCGATGATGACGGTGACGTTGCCCGTGCGGGTGACAATGCCGGTGACAATGACGGTGACAATGCCGGTGACAATGATGGTAACAATGAAAGTGACAATGAAGGTGACAATGAAGTGACAATGTCGGCGACAATGACGGAGACAATGATGGAGACAATGACGGCCACAATGACGGCCCAATGATGGTGTCAATGACGGTGACAATGACGGTGACAATGACAGTTACAATGACGGTGTCGGTGTTGTAAATGCAGAGCGGCATCTACTAGGACAGCGATCACGGAGACAGTGGTGGTGAGCAGAGCAGTGGCAAAGGCGGGGGAGGCAATGAATGTGGGATATTGCTCTCTTCTCAGAGCTTTGCGTGGCGGGAAAGAGAATGAGCGCGGAGCGGAGGACGCGCGTTAAATTATTAATGGACCGCGAAGACAGATGTTTATCCATTGCTTTTCAAGAGACCATCTTCTCTTTATCCACGGGATTTCGATAAAGAGCAGCAAGAGAGATAGCATTAAACGAAGAAATCAAGTTAGTACATGGATTTGAACGAAGTGCTCCCGCACATATTTGTGTGTTTACGAATCACCCCGTGCAGAATAATTCATAGTTCAATAAGAGGCAGAGAATCTCATTTTACCGAAACGTATTGTTTCCTATTCGCGATAGTTATACAGAATAGAACAGGGTGCGCAATTCAGAGTATCGAATTCAATTCGTTCCCGGTTTTTTATTCGTTACTTCAATATTATAAGTAGAATTAATATATCATAACTATTATGATTTTCGTCCTAATATATTAAAAATATATGTGAATTGATAAGTATTGTATGTAGCGTAAGTCTATATGCATTACATTTGGTTTAAAATAACTTTTGAATTGCTAGAGCGATTTCTCCGATATTTGCAGGAGCACTTTTGAGAAGAGAAGAAAAATGTGGTAGTTTCCGCCACACTACGAACGACACGCACCACTAGGTAAATCATAATGTCATCCAGTTCATGATTCATTTACTCATAGTTGAAGACTTTGATGATAAGTTCTGTAAAGAAACTTTAATTAAAACAATATTTTGTGTTGATTTACGTATCTTATTCATGAAGCGATAATTTAAAACGTATCAGTAGACAATCAAAAGAATCTAATCAAAATAATCCAATCAAATAGAATTATAACAATTGACGTCCAGTTATAAGCAAAAGTAATTATATATATATATATATATATATATATATATATATATATATATATATATATATATATATATTCTTTTGAATTAATAATAATACCAATTAAAGTATACATTGAAATTATCATGAGCACGCATATGCATTTTACTTTTGTATGTTAGCAGTGACCCCTGCAATGTATCGACGAAAGCAAACCCAAC
This sequence comes from Teleogryllus occipitalis, assembly GCA_011170035.1. NCBI lineage: Eukaryota > Metazoa > Arthropoda > Insecta > Orthoptera > Gryllidae > Teleogryllus > Teleogryllus occipitalis. The sequence continues at coordinate 46,071 of BLKR01015355.1, read as the reverse complement.
AAACCTCGCCGATGCCACTTCTTTGCAAATCGCCAATCTTGTATCATTGGCACTTGCTTACTACCCCTGTATACGAGTATTCGACAAATTTAACGATCTTAGCAGGATATAAATCAGTTAAAGAAGTGTGAAAATCTCATAGTCCCAAGAAGAGCTTTTCTGCGAATGACATGTTTATATGATTAGATAATAATGACGCGGATACAAATAGTCCGGAGTATCGACGTATCGCCAAGTGAGCTGTTTTCGACGAAAGGGAAGTTTTCGAAATATAAGAATTGTTATAGATATTCAAAAGATAGATGTTCAAAGATTGCTTAATTTAAGTTTAACTAATAAGAGGTAAATCAATGATGGCCATCATAATAAGATAAATATAAATAGGTCATTTGTTTGCATCAAAGTGTGTTAAAGATAAGTATGTTAGCGTTATCATAATTTCAAGATAATTATTCTTGTTTAGCAGCATTCAAGTTAAATATTTAATTTGTTTCGAACCAAAAAGAAGGAAATATTAAAAGAATGGTTACAGTCGGTAATTCATACGCTGCTGTAACTTCAGTAAAATGATCTATTGTTATTATTTATCTAGAAAGTGCATGGTGAGAAAAAACCCCAAATCCAATTTCCCATAGTCATAAAACTTATTACCAGCAGTGAACTCGTAATAACTCGTGAATAATACAAAGTATTCAGACACTGAGATGTAAGTATTGTTGCACCCTAAAGTAAAAACCTGAGGAAACCAAAAATAAAATTAAATATAGAAGTAATTAGATTTATAAATGCTTCTGATACATTGTTTTACAGATAAGACTAGTATTAACTTTTCATATTTAATAAATTTAATATATTTAATAATTTCAAAGATTATCTTTAATATGGTCCTTTAGACCACCATTAGTTCAGATCAGAAGTGCCTGGTTATATTAATATTTCAACATTATGGTGTAACTTAACCTAAGCAACTTACAGGTACCACGTTTTTTCTCATAGTGTTTGTTTTTAATTGTTTTATACTGTAATATTATGTAAAATTATAACTGATTGGTGTCTTGACCTTTCAGACACAGAAGAGGGCCTCGCAATTGAGGCCGAAACGTCAGCTCTAAATATATTTTATTGACTGGAATCGTCTTTTTTCTTATAATGTTTTTTATATTTATTGTCTGTTTATTTATGGGATCAAGAACACTTTGACCGGTTTGGATCTTCACAGCGCTTGTCGGAGTAAAGAGAGTGAAGACTCGCGCTTGTCGGAGTGTCTTAAAGCTACTTAATTAGAATTGGTATATTTTTATGCACGTTCTTGTCATGCAACAGCAACCCACTTTTGTATCAATTTATATCGATAATTGTATTCTCATGTTTAATCATCCATCTACAATTAAGATTCAACCACGAGTGTTTCACAAGGTTACGCAATATCCGCGCAGCTGTGCTTCTCTTGAGATTTCCCCGAACGTCAGCCCACGTTTAACTCCTCGATCTGTAATGACACTTTCAGGATTCTCGAAAACACTGGAATACGAGCGGCTGATATTAACAGCACATACCTGACCAAAATTCTGAATCTTAATTTCTCATACGCTCACGCACCTTCCTTTAAACTATAAACTAGTCTAGCTATATATTTCTTAATCATAACAATCAAAGCCGATCTTTCATTGACTCTCGTCGCCCGCGACTGCGAAATGCTCGCTCAATTCCATCTCAGCCTAACCGGCAAGGCACTCGGTAATCTTCGCACAGGACAGTCGCATGCCTGTCTCGCCCACACTCATTTGTTCGCACGCATTTGTACTAAATTCCAACTATAAGTTCCAAAAAGTGTTCAAAGAATACTATTCTAACATGTGATTATGTGCAACATTCGCTTACATCGAAGCCCCCTGTGTGAAAAGTCCGTAATACCAAAGCGTTGTCGTCACTCAGATTACAATAGACTGCTTCACACTTCACTACACGCACTTCACCGGGATAACTCGAACTGCTGGCTCCTCCCGGCGGGGGCCGCTTTATACCCCCTCCGGGCTGATTTGTTCGCCGACTAGCCTGCCCGTAGAGGCGGTGGCGCGCCCTGACGCGCCTACTGAAACGTGACGGTTGCCCCGGCTCCGACTCTGACGACCTCTTTCGGGCGGTGACCGCACTTTCCGGGGGCTCCGCCGTCTCGCCGCTGCGCCCTTGTGGTGGTCCTTATAAAGGCACGCGGGCGAGCAATGCACTAACCCATTGGTAAGTTGTCCTTTGCTTCCATCACCAAGTCAGAAGCATTCACCTGCTCTCAACACGTGTCACATCAAGAAACCCATTCCTCGGCACCATTCTTATCACCATATATCAGCAGAAGAGAGAAGTAAACATATTATAATATTTATACATTCTTATCCATAAAAAGTCTTTAGGGGTTAGGCTTGTTTCCCATCCCTCTTTGATTTCCCACTTAAGTAAATTCATAATCGTGGCAGGATATAACCATGTCCTTCTTTTTCCTCTACTATCCCTTGAGGTATCACATCAAACAATCGTACCATCATAGAGGAAGTTCTTCAATATCATAGTGCACTTCGCGTATTTGCATTCGCTGCTAAAGGCGATGACCAAGTCTTAAATGTGAATCTGAGCCATTGGCTCAGCAGAATCTCAAAGGTATCCAAGGCAATCCGTCATAAAGCGTCGCAAGGCAATCCTTTACAACGGGCTTCGTAAGGTGTCGCCATGAGGCAATAGCGTCACAGTCGTTTCAAGCCAAGGCGTCGCAAATCAATGCGGCGTCGCAAATCAATGCGCCACAAGGACGAATCATGCAAGGCAAAGGACGACACGACCATGTCCTGCAAAGCAAGACATTGCAAGTGAAGGCCTCGCAAACCGTAACGTTACGTAGCAAGGGTACGATATTGCAAGAGAAAATTTCTCTGGTCAAGGCGTCGCGAAGCAATGCGTCTCGCAACAGAAAGCCCAACAAGACCATGTCCTTCAAGGCAAGACGTTGCAAGGGTAGGCTTGGGAAAGGTAAGGCAAAGCCCCTCAAAACAAGGTGAGGCGTCGCTAGGTAAAGCGTCTCAATCTACGTCAACAAAAACAATGTGTCCCAAGGCACAACACCAGACGTTGCAAAGCAAGGGAACGACACGCAAGATGGTGTCAAAAGGGTAGGGGACGCAAGGCAAGGCGCCTCAAGAAAAACTACCATAACACCACTGTCATCAGGCACGGGGACGCATGGAAAATCATTGCATGGAATGGCGTTTCAGGGTAAGGCTGCTAAGGCAAGACGCCGCAAGACAAGGCGTCACAAGGAACCTCACACTACAAGGCGCCACAAAACATTACTCGTTGCCTTGGAAGACTTTACAAAGCAAGTCGTCACAAGACAAGATGTCGCAAGGCAATGCAACGCAAGGCAAGGCGCTGCACAACTACGGAAGGCGGGCTCGGCAAAACAAGGTGCGTGTGGGTATTGATCTGGCGGAGTCTGCTGCTGTCCCCCGAGGACCGCAGCCGCCACCGCCGCCAGAGCGAGCGGGCGAGGGGCGGGGCGGGGCGGGACGGGGCAGCGCACAAATGACCCTCGGCAGGCCACCAGTTGCTGGCGCCCTCCATCACCCGCCGCCGGCCATACGTTAGCGGCGCCGCCCCCCCCCCCCCCCCCGCTCCCCGCGCCCGCCCCCGCGCCCGCCCCCGCGCCCGCGCCCACCGCCGCGGCCCGGCGGAGCGGGGACAGTGCATTAAACCGGTGAATTAAAGACGGATTCAGAAATGACCCTCCTTGCGCCTAGTGTATTCTCTCGAAGGCCAAGAAGTCACAGTCTAAAGATGAAAGACTTTCCTCCATTAGGTCTGCTTCTATTTCCCCTAAATACACCGAAAATAAACTTAAAGATAATGAATAAGTACTATTGTGTTACAAAGAAACAAGTATCAACAAAAGTTATTTCATTATCGCCTCAATAATTTCAATGAAATTAGATGTTTCAGATAATGGTATACGTAGATAGATTGAAGGATTTAAGTATAATATGTTGATCTATTTTTATGTCCGGTGTTGTTCATTCAATATTCTCAAGAATGCCACTAATTGCTAAGAATGCCCGCCAAAACACTATAAAAACTGTTGTTGTGCACAAACATGCTTTCCGCGAACGGACGTTGGTCCACTCTTACAAGAATCAGCTAAGCAAGAAGTTTTAATTAAGACTATTTTTTTCTTTTTGTTATATTAATTAAATTGCAAATTTAGAAAATGAATGTTAAAAGAGAAATAATGAAAATTTCACAGAAATTTGAACCAAGTGAAAATAATAGAGAATTAAGTTACACCAAATAGAAAATATATAAAACGATGGAGACTACGATCAAATACATGGTAAAATTATAATTAAATTCAAAAATAAAATTTAATAAAATTAAAACAAGAATATGTGAAAACTAATAGTCTTTTGGTTATAACCAAAAACCAGTGCATCAACTGATGTCACTGAAGCGCCTCTGACCGCGAGGTCCTAGGTTCCCACTCCCCACGGCGGCAGGATTTCCCACACTAGCTTTTCAGCTAGGTCGAATTCAGTCGCTGTCTGGAGGAGAATTATAGCGGCCGGCTGCTCTGATCGGTAGTTTTAATGCACTACACTTACGGGAAAAGCATGCACTACTTACGGGACTAATGACCTAAGCTGTTGACGCGCCCGGAATCACTAACCAACCAAACCCTGTTCATATTTTAAACAAGAGCGCTTGCTTCACCGATTAGTGAGAGAGAACAAGGAACAGTGATTTGAATGTGATTTGAAATCTGGGGTCTTATCCCTTATCGACTCTAATGTTGCGAAACAGGTGAGCAAACGCGAAGAATGAATTTTGAGAACTAGGGCATTGTGTTTCTTAGTTCAAAGTAGTATATTTGCGTTTTAATAACTTTAATTTCTTAATTGTATTTAAATTAATTCAATTTTTTACATCCAATGAGCTATGAAGAATTCTTAACGACCAATTGATGAAATATTGAAGGCAGGTTAACGGGACTTGGTCAGAAATAAAACATAATTCAGTGGTGGTTGAAAGGTATGTAACGTTTGGGTACAAAAATATTGTAAATGTGTTTAACTGCAGCCAAAATTATTTTGTATATCACAGGTGTTCTCTGTTAGCATTATTGTAAATATGTGTTGTTTTCCTTTCTCATATTATTCAGCCCTGAGGATGGAAATAAATTTTCCGAAACGTCGGCAAACAACCAGCTTGTAGATGCTTTTTACTTCTGACCAAGCCCCGTTAACTTGCCTTCAATATCCAATGAGTTGTAAATATTGTATTTACAACTCATTTTTAATAATAAATGTATTGACCGAAAGTCGAAGCTTCATTATGAGCTTCGACACGCATAGGAAAGCAACAACAGTGCCTGAATTGTTCGTCAAAAGTATTTTAGAATAAAAAGGGTTGGAAGTTATGCGTTGGCAAACCTCAAGGATGTTTGATGTTGACAGCGGAGAGCTTAATCGTGAAATTGGACATGTATAGCGAAGCATCAATTCGCCCTAAAAGTTTAAGGTTGAAAATACGATGTCATTCCACTCATAGACCCATTTTGCCGTTCGCTAAGCTCTCACGTCAGTGAGCCGATTCCATTGCGTTCGTTACAAAAAGGAAGAAGAGCCGAAAACTATTTAATACCTCATAACTACTCGTACTTAACTATTTAACACCTCGTTGTGTGGAGGAGAATTCTAGCGGCCGGCTGACCTGATCGATGGTTTTCCATGGTTTCTCCGATAAACACCAGCCAATGCCGAAGCAGTACTCTAACAAACGGGCAACGGACTGCGCGCCATCTTTCCTTCCTATTCCTTTTCCTTTCCTCACCACTTACACATATACTTACACTAACATGCATTACATTGCCACACATGCCGGGAGACCTGTCGAGGGGGTAGAGCTTGTCCCGGCTGGGGCGGTTCCCCGCTATGAGAGATACCTGGTAAGGGAAAACCCCGCTAGTCAACGGTAGGTCGGCACCGGATCTCGCCATCCAGCAAGGAAAGATCACCGCTACCTCCCGATGAAAAATGCACTACACTTACAGGAATAATGACCTCAGTTGTTAACGTGCCCTGAATAACCATCAATCAAACAACTTTTCGTAAAAGATGTACTTCAACTTCTTACGGAGACAAAGTAAAATCCTGAGAACATCACTGCTCAATGCTAGAAAAAGAAACGTCTATTGTTTCCCTAAATGGCCTCTAGATGTACAGCTTAATGGAAAAGTGAGCTACCATCGCCCTCAGCACACGCGACTTCATTTATCATGACCTGCAAAAACTCCAGCGCACGCCCAAGTTGCGGTGCCGAGTGTGAGGTTGCTGTCCACGCGCAATCTCTGTCGGACACTGATGTTGCTATACGTGCTGAAGTATTATTATTATTATTATTATTATTATTATTATTATTATTATTATTATTATTATTATTATTATTATTATTATTATTATTATTATTATTATTATTATTTGTCTCATCGGTGGTTCATGGACAGCGTGCTAGTTTCCTGAGAGGCGGTCCTGGCTTAGATTCCTGACCGGGACAAAAATGAAGCTGTAGCTTTTTAATACAAATCGTCTCAGTGTCCATAACCGTGTGGCGAAAGAAAATCTCAGGCAGGTCAAGTGTGCTAAATAAGAATGCGTCATGCTCGCTACCAGCCTTACTTACCACTCCCCCCCCCCCAGGCGAGAATAATAAGTAAAACCAGGGCCCAGGTCTGGAAACACCACTAGCTGGCAAAAGTCGGATTAATGGCGAATACATATTATTATTATTATTATTATTATTATTATTATTATTATTATTATTATTATTATTATTTTCATTATAATCGTGATTATCATCATTATTATTTTTGTTGTTATTGTGAATGATCACATTCTGTTTCACAGGAAAACCCAGTTCTTCAATAGCAAGTGGCTTTTCCGCCAAGTATGTTATTTGCTATAAATTTTATCAACTAACTGATTTTGAAAATTCTAGCATTTAGCATGCATCAGAATAAATACTTTTGTATCAATTTCAAGCATCTTGGAGGGATATGTTTCCTGAAGATTTTCTCTGATGTGTTTTTCTGTGAGACTTGTACTGGAGATAATGATTACATGGTCCTGCTTTCATTATTTTTTATTTCGATGTGTACTTTCTTATTTTTTCACTGAATGTCTTTTGCATGATGCTGTTCGAAAGCACAGCAACATCAATAAGAAACGTTTTTGGCTCTTTGAGAGTGATTATAAGACAGTATATTTTATGTCCCACAGTGTTATGTGTCAAAATTGTGCTATAGAAATAAATTCTGACCTTTTACTTTTCCAACAAATATTTAGGTTTATATACGTAGTAAGGGACGTGTCAATCACTAACATTATGGTTGATTTTAATATGTTGGTTGATAATAGAAGCGATCTGGTTATGGCCAATTGTGATATTTGTCTGTGCATCTAGAGTTGCATATCCTTCAATAATATGATCTGTATTTTCCGAGAGAATGGTAGTGTAGAGCATCTGCGGTGTTATTTATTACAATAAGTGTTTAATTTTTATGATTAATAATATAATAATAATAATAATAATAATAATAATAATAATAATAATAATAATAATAATAATAATAATAATGTCAATACTCAAGGTATTCCGCAGCTCCTACGCCTATTGTTTCTTCTCTAAATTGCTCAAAATGTTCGTGTGTAATAGAATTACTCATTTGTTGCTTAAAGCAACCAAATTTTGCATATAACATTTTTATTTTTATTAGGTAAAATTAGTAGGTTTTAAAATATCCATAAACAATTATTAATTAATAAATGAAAATTTGAAATATCTATCATTTATCAGACGATCTACTTGAGCTTTCCACGTTCTCCTAAACTGCCGGATCAATTGATTGATTAACGATTCCTGAATGTTGAGATCAGGGGCAGTCCTACCGTCAGCTACAGGGGACCAGATACCTCCCTCCAGCGGGGCACCGTCAGTTGATACAAGCTCTTAGCTCCCGACCAGACTCCCGTAATAGTGTAGTGCATGTAAGTGTGTGTGTAAATAAGGGGTAAGATAGGACAAGGAATGGGAAGGAAAGATCGCGCGCGATCCATGGCTCATTTGATAGGGTACTACTCCAGCATTCGCCTGGTGTTGATCGGAGAAAACTACGGATCAGAGTAGCCGGACACTGAAATTCTCCTCCAGACAGCGGCGAATTGGACCTAGCCATGTAGCTAATGTCGAAAACCCTGCCACCGTCGAGACTTGAACCTATGACCTCTCGGTCAGAGACACTGCAATGACATCACTTGATCACCTGATTCACCTCTCCCGGTTGCCTGATCAAAGCGGAGCCAGCGTCAAGGTGGAGCGCAGGGGGGGGGGGGTCAGCGGAAGGCGTATGGGGGTGAAAGGGCAGACGAGACGCAAGAGGATGAAGTGGGGGGACGAAGTCTCGAGAAGTAGAATACACATTGCAGTATAATTATTATAATTTTACATAACCTTTACAAATAGTGCGAGAAAATCGGGGTTGTTTTGTAGCATTACTAGTTATAGTGGCGTAATTGGAAGGGCCCACAAAGGCTCACCACATTACAGATGTGTTTTACTTATGTTTTCCCGAAAAATTATAATACGCTTTTCTTCAAAACACACGTTGCGTTTGACGCAACCACCAACATGTTTCAGTGGGTGGACTATCAAATTCAGCCTAAGTCGTAGGTAATTTAATCGCCACACATTTAGTCTTTGAGCTCCATTTCAAAGTGAGTTTCCCATATCGAAGTGATTAAGAAAAATTGGAAACCTAGAGGACTTTTTTCTAAAAAAAAATTGTCATATATGGATTAGACTTTCTACAGACATCATGAAAAAAACCACTCCTTGCATTCTCCCTCAAAGGTAATGAATGCAATATTTTCTTAAACATATAAGATACCTCGGCGAACGTGAAACCCACCGTGATGTTATTGTTGAGGTGGATGAGACATTAATTAAACATGTAAAATATTGTTGGTAGCATCCTATACAATAATTTTAGTGCAAGCGACGCAGCGCTGGTAGCCAATATATTCAGTCCACTTGCCGCAAGAGTGAAGAGTTGTAATCAGAACGCTTAATTTTTGATTTCAATATCTAAATTATGCATTTCATGAGGAAAGGTTTAGATATGCAGCATATTTCCTCTAGTTTATGCTAGCAAGACATCATTAGTAATTTTTTTCTCGCAAAACTAAAGCATTCCCAGCACTAATATTTTAATCTAATTAATAATCTTCTTTTAATATATTTATTTAAGATCTCTTTTATACTCCAAGACCACAATGAACATAATAGATCAACAGGCAAAATACAACAGTAGTTGTACTTTACGTGCAATATTAAATGTGTGTCACCTTACCTAATATCACATGGAGCCAGTAACAACCAGAAGGAGTACGACATAAAATATATTCATTTATATTCACAAAACTGTGGCCTCTGCAATTACTTATTTATAAAAGACTTCAAACTAAAATATAATATTTGTATACTTTATATTAACTAATCATAAGAATAATTTGAAAACATTTTATATTTGTAGTTCAAAGTTAAGTAAACATACATTAAGGTAAGTGACGCAAATATGACCAACACAGGTAATATGATCAAGTAGCTGATATGTTAGCTGAAACCGTTTACCATAGATAGTGCTAGTATGCTGTCCCGGAGAGCATAAGAAGAGCGTTAACACCTTACCAGGTTGTGGACTCGCGCATTCGCACTTCCAAGCCTCCAATGTCAAGAACGAGCTGAAGGCTCTCGGTTCTTATAACTTCTTTCCAGATAAGTTTATCATTAGTTACACTGAAAAACCGATTTAGTATTTTGACAATACACATAAACTTTTAGCGCATTTAACGAGCAATCTAATCAGATTAATGCCGTTTAATTTGCCCAATATTATAGCAACGTGGGAGATATTTTATAACATGTTTTTCTGTCAATATGCCCAAGGGCGATGGGCTTAGTACCAGCACTTTCAGTCGTATTAACTTCGTGTGATAATACACATATTTTTGTTTTATTTTCTAAAAAATGAATCCTGCAAAGAAAAGAGGTGTTTGGAAAGGGGGCCAAACCAATATGAAAAACAAAGCCAGCAATCAGCTCTCGCGCTATTGTTTTAAAAAAAGATTTATTTTCAACTCATACATCAGACAACGTTCAAAACAATCCATAGACAAAATAATGAAGTGGATGAGTCGGCAAAGAAAAAGAACAAAGATAGTCCTGACAAGAAGAAACAAGTTTCCATGAAGAAAAGACCAACAGAAGATGTAAACACAGGAGGAAACAAATATAGCAGAAAAAATGACGAAAGTTGGTATTGTCATGTTTGCTGTGAGGAGGCCGTTAAAATCATGCGTCGATGCATTGACTGTGGGAAATATGTACGCGAAGAATGTTTACACTAATAAAGACAAAGAAACTTTCATTTGTCCTCAATGTAAAACTGATTAAAATATTTTTTGGAAGTTTTCAAGCATTTTCTAATGTTTTCAATTTTATGTAATAAAGTGTCATTATAGAAAATGCTGAATTTTTACTTTCACGTATACATACGTACGAGTATATACGGAGTAATAAACGTAGTATAAAGAAAGTTTTGTAATGCTGCGCGAAAAAACGGCGGATTCTCAACAGAAAAACTTCATTGAGGGCTCTGATAACGAAAAAGTAGATAAATCCAGTTGCTAAATTAAGAAAAAAAATCATCTAACACGTGGAATAGCCAGTATCCCTGTTTTGTGGATTCTTGATGCCAAAAAACCAATTGAAAGCAAAACGTCCGTCCGTCAGTCCGTCCGTCCGTCAGTCCGTCCGTCCGTCCGTCTGTCCGTCCGTCTGTCCGTCCGTCTGTCCGTCCGTTCGTCCGTCGTTTTGAAAAACATTCATTAATTTTTAGGGGATCTTTACATGAAGCTCTAGGAGCATTTTCAAAATTTTTGCAAAAAAACTCCAAATTTTTTCTTTAAATTTCTTGTAAGAATAGAATAAAATACACTTATAAAGGTGGCATATGTCCTTTTTTCAGAACACACGTATGAATAAAATGAGATAGCAACAATATAAAGAATTTCGGAACAAGACGCAGTATAGAAGATTGCCTTGAAATATACCAAACTGACGTTAAACATCGGTTTCCCGAGTCCTGAAAGAGAATAACACGAAGCAAGGGTCTCGACCAACAATTCAGAACCGCGAGCCAAAAGGAAGAGATGACATTGCACGAAGTTCAGCCGATGTTCCATTTGGAAGAGAACACTTTTACGACGCAGGGCAGCGCCATGTATTTGGGCGATCACCGACCGACCGCTCTCTCTATGGCAGCGAGGAACCCTTCGCTTCCCCCGAGGAGGTAAAGGACGAGCGGCGTCTGGGGCGGTACCTGCCACGCGAGGCGCATCGCCTCTGGGGGCGATCAATTCGCCCTCTGGCGGAGGCGGCGCGGGCGGCGCGGCTCAGCGCACCTGCGGGCGACGCCGCCGCCGCAGCAGCCTCGTAATGCAGATCGCAGGTGTCTGGAGGCTCCGCCTTCGCCCCAGCGCCGCCGCCTTATCTCTGGCGAGCACAGGTCGTCGAGGTGCAGTTAAAAGCCTGCCCAAGGTCCCGTGCGCCTGATAAGCGGCCTGCTGAGACGACCTGAGGTGGGGGTGTCTGCGGGGGCGATTGCCCGGGGCGAGGGCGGTGCCAGGGCCCGGATGTGGGCGGGGCGGTGGTGGTGGAGGAGCGGCTAGGGTGGTAGTGGTGACGGGAGGGGCGGCGAGGAGGTGGCGCGGGGGCGGCGCGGGAGCGGCGCGGGGGCGGCGCGGGGGCGGCGCGGGGGCGGCGCGGGAGCGGCGTGGGGGCGGCGCGGGGGCGGCGCGGGGGCGGCGCGGGGGTGGCGCAGGGGCGGCGCAGGGGCGGCGGCGGGAGGACGGGAGGCTGTGGTGACGCTGGTGGTGGTGGGAGAGTCGTGAAGCGGAGGCGGCGGGGCTGGAGGCGGGGGCAGAAGCGGAGACGGAATCCGTGGTGTTCGTGGAGGCGGTGGAGACGAAGATGGTGACGGAACTGATAAAGGGAGGGTCGTGCACCGAAAGTGGTGGAGTTGGGATCGGGAACAAAGAAGGAAAAACGACGAGGTTAGCGGGAGCAATCTAGGTGAGCGGAGGCAATGGTTTCAGAGGTGTGCGGTGCTACTGGCTGCGCTGGCAGTAATGGTTGAAATTGCAATAGAGTTTGCAGAACGGGAGTTTGACAGGGTCACAGATATCTGAATAAAGAGTATTTATGGTGATTCCGTATTCTTAATGGATCAAAGTTGTATGTTACAGAGCATTCTGAGTGAAAAGATAAGTTCTGTCTGATTTATAATGTACCTATAAAATATTGCAATTTGTCGCAAATTCGGTGGCCACAATACTAGGCATGTAGAAATTAGTGAAATTTACGCCAGTTAAATGTTTTGAGACAGAAGAACTAACTTTCACCAGTGGTCATTATAGATTTCTTTTTAGTTTTAAGCAGCATTATCGTGAATACTTGTAAACGTTAGTCGTTTAATGTTATCGTGATTTGAGAATATTACATATACGTATTCGCGCACACGCAAAATTCGTAAATGGACCAAATTTGAATACAAGAGAGTATGCTTAATTAGAAGATAATTTTTGCCTGATTTATAGCGTACATCCCTATGAGAAAGTGTAATTTGTGGCAAAAACGGCAGCGACAACACTAGGCAATTAGAGAAAAGTATGCCAGCAAAAAATTTTGAGAAGGAAGAACGGTCTTTCCCGAGAAACGTTAGAGATTTCTTTTCTTTGGTACACTATAATAGTAAATACTCGTAAAGATTAGTCATTTGGTGTTGCCGATATTGGAAAATATTAGAAACACCTTACGAAAAAGTCTGAAAAGAATAGTTATCTCTATAATTTCCGAGAAAACTTTGCAAACCTTCATATGTTTTGCAAACGAAACACTTCAAGCAACATCAAATAAATGCGATGACGCGGATATAAGACATTGCTAGGATAACAGTGATGGAAGGATTAGTTCGACTGAGAACATCAAAGATCATGGCGGAAAAGTGGTGGAAATGGTGATGAATGTGATTAAAGCTTATAAATTGGAAAGTAAGTAATAATTCTTGCAGACAACGAACCCAAAGAGACATAAGAGGAAGAAGAATGCAAGATATTTAATCAGCAAGAATTGTGTGTGATTACGACGATGAAATTGAAAATATGGGGATCGAGAAGACAAGTTTCATGGGATCTATGTAATGCATTGGTAACGAGCATGGTGAGATCGGCACACAATTAATTTTTGGATGGTGAGAGTGAGGTGACGATCAAAGACAACTAAAGATGAGAATAAAGTCTCAAAAAGAAAAGAGGAAGTAAATCAACAAGAAATGACGAACTGTGAAACTGAAGAAATTGTAACGAAAAGTGTAAAGAGTCGGAGGTAATGAAAGAGGAAAATCATGTACAAGGAGCCGTGTGAAAATAACAGAACCCAGGGAAGAAACCATATTGGACCGCATCCGAAGTGAGAGCGGTAAGCTTCGATGTGGCAATGGCAAGGTCGTACCACCATCACCTCCGCCACCGAATCCCTTCTCTCTCCACTTCTCTCTCGTTCTGCCTCAAGTCCTAGCCACCGATGAATATTCAGCAGCAGCAGCGGCGGCGGCGACGGCCCTGACTGACACTGACAAGAGATCCCTCTCAATGGCGCCATCGCGATAGCACAAAACATTATCACCTCGTGCTCGGGTGTTTGCCTACCCGCGCGAGAGCCCTACGCTCCACTTCGCGCCCTCGCCGTCGCCCCCCCCCCCGCGGAAGCTCCTCCTTGGGCCCCGCCCACCCTCGCACCCTGCGCCGCCAACGCACCGATCCCCGCGCCGGCCTGCCCCGCACCGCCACCTTGCGCCGCCCTTGCGCCGCCCCTTGCACCAGCCCACCCGCGCCACCCGCGCCAACCGCGTGCCGCCCCCGCGCCACCCCTGCGTTGCCCCCGCGCAGTCAACCCCGCGTCACCTTGCACCATCCCCGCGCCTCTCCCGCGCCGCTTCCCCGCGCAGCCCCCGCGCCGCACTGCACCGCGCCGCCCCCGCGCCGCCACTCCGCCACTCCCCCGCGCCGCGCCCGCTCCCGGCCGACCCCGCTCCGCCCCTCCCCCACGCTGACCCCGGCCCGGACCGTCCCCGCGCCGCCCTTGCGCCGCTCTCACGCACTGCGCACGCCCCGCGCCGCCCCCCCGCCCGTCCCCGCGCCGCTCCAGCGCCGCCCCCCGCCGCCCCCGCGCCGCCGCCTCCGCACCGCCGCCCCCGCGGCGCCGTCCCCGCGCCGTCTCCGCGCTGCCCCCGCGCCGCCCCCGCGCCGACACCCCCCTTGCCCCCGCTCCACCCCGGCGCCGATCCCGCGCGACACCCCCCCGCACCACCCCTCATCCCCCCGCGCGCGTCGCGGTCCGTCAACCTGCTAATGAAAGGCATCGCCCGGCCTCGCTGAGATTAGTATCTCGCAGGCGCCCCGCTAATATACCTGAAACCGCCGACGCCGGGGCCGGCGCAGGCGGAGGGCGCGCGCGGGGCGCCGTCTCGGTAAACTTGGCTCGGCCATGAATATTCAGCGCCGCGAGACGGGCGGCGGGTGATGCAACTGGCGGTGATGGAGAGGGAAGGTAGTATCAGACTAGTGGGAGTGTCAAGGGCACTGGGGGGGAGACTGCAAAATAAATGCCGTTCTGTCCGTTTCCTTCTTGATGCCTTTGTGACCTACAATAATGTGAAAATTATTCGTATTTTTATCATTATTTAAGACATTGTTCAATACGAAAAGTTATTTAGCTTTGCACTATATGTACCGATTTCATAATGAGGGGGATTGAAATTATTTTTCGTATTTCCGAAAATGTCTATTACCTGTAACTGTAACAGCGGTCAGTATGGCAACGAACTATCCCGGTAGTTGACGAAAATGCTGACGCCTATTTATACCCAGCAAGGTATAATCCGGGAAAACGACAAAGGACATGATAGCGATAACTGTCATTGTACAGAAAGTGACGATGACGGTAGAAACGGCGGTGAAAACTCGCTAGAGTCGGTGGCGCCGGCGAAAGCGACAGCTGTTATGGGAAGGCAGCGGTGCGATTATCGAGGCGTTGGCGGCGAGGTGGAACGCCTACTGCACCGGCGGCCGGAGTGCATTGCTATGCTCGCGGCCCCTCGCGAACGTTTGACAGGCACACGGCATGGGTGCGAACGCAACAGCGGGGACGCCCCGTATACCAGCCCCCGCCCCACCCCACTCCGGCCCCTCACTGCAACGCACCACACGCGACCCGGCCTCGCCTTCAGCCAGTTGCCGTCTCCGCACAGCCCTCCCACACCGCCACTGCATCTCCCTCACACCATCCCTGTGTCTGACCACCTCTACCCCGCATCGCCACCGAACAGCCCCGCCCAGCGTTCGCCTCATCGCCGACTCCGCACTTTTCCCGCCCCGCCTCGCCCCGCCCCGACCCGCCCCGACCCGCCACGCCACGCCACGCCACGCCACGCCACGCCCCGCCACGCCCCGCCACGCCACGCCCCACCACGCCATGCCCCCCCGCCACGCCCCGCCCCGCCCCGCGCTGCACGTGACAGATACCGACCGCACCGACTCCGACCATATGCACACTATCCCCCTCCCAGCCTTCAATCCGTCGACACCCTCATATCTCCCTCATAGCTCCTCCCCACTTCCCCGCCCCATCTTCGCCCCTTCTCCGCACCTCTCCCACACCGTCCCGTCTCGCCTCCACCCTGCCCCGACCCCACCTCTACCCACCTGCGCCCAACCTCGCCTCCACTCCGTCACCCGTGCGTCCTCGCTCCTTCACCGCGACCTCGCTCACCCTCTCCCCCACGCCTCGCTCCCCCCACCCCCACCCTCATCATCGCTCCCAAGAGCTCCGCGGAGGATGCTGTTCCTCACTCCTCCGGTGAGCGAGCAAGCGCATGTACTTGTACGTGTTCTGTTATCGGCTCCTCGCGCCGAGCCCGCTTCGCAACCAATAGCTTCGCCTTGCGAAATGCTTGTCGAATACGCGGCTCATCTCGTGATTAGCGCGCTGCGATGATCCCGAACGCTCAACGCGCTGCGGGTGCCTCGGGAACAATGTTCGCGATATTTATTTTATGAGATTAGACCACACTGGATAGATAAGTGTCGGAGTAATACTGGATAGAGCATTTTTAAATGGAAAAAAAATAATGATAAAGAACCATCCTAGATGTCAAAATGTTTCTCCTATCATCAGTTTATATCAACTGTGATTGGTGTATACAAATTTAACATTCCTTGGTTACTTGCATAATACAGGATAAATTATAACAAATTGAATTCTTGTCTGTCCGGGATTAGCCGCGTCATGATCGGTGGAGCTGACGTTTCGGCCAGCCAAGAAGTCAGTGATTCTAGCCGCGGAAGCCTACGACTCTATAAATTATAACAAAGCTACTCAATGTTGGAAAGAGGTTTTCCATAAAGAAATGAAGTTGCTCGGGAAAAGTATATGTTTTGATATGTAATGTTTCCCGAAATGTTGATATCTTCTTTTTAATGGTGCCCTTAGAGACATTTTAGCTCGTGATAATAAATAACACGTTTGACAGCAATTATAACTATATTACCGTATGTTAAATAATAATTACTTGACAAACTTTGTTCTATTACGACTCACGTTTAACAAAAGGTGTTTCGTGCACTTTACAAGGGTAAAGTTAAAGGAATTAACAAAGCAGTGCGTAAAAATACGCGTGCGTGCAAATACTTCGTCCGGTGAATCAGTCGTCCATGCAAATAGAAAAGATATGGGGTTTTCACAAAGCATTTGTTAAAATTAATTATAGCTATCGTTGCTCATTAGGTATATGAATAACATATGGTTCTCTTCGCATATCTTGTTCCGTACCTACAGAAATGTTAATTGGAGCACACGTAAAAGGCATGGAAAAGATTTGTGAGGCTTGTTTATTTCTTTGTTTCAACCAGCTCTGGCTCTTGTCTCACTGTGTGTAATACTGGACTGTAACACACATAACACCACACTCTATACTGTAATTTACCACCCAAACCAATATATCTTCAATTCTTATCGTTTATAGGTACCTCACATCAGTGTGTTATTCGTAGGAATGCATGTGCATTGGCAGCAGTGGCGACTCGTGCTTAGATTGCACGGACGTACAACCCCCAACTAATCGAAAAAGATCTTATATCTTAGAAATAGGACAAATTTCAATGACATTCAATATTCAAGATACTGCAGCATTATCGATGTATATGAAATCATTTTAAAACCAAAGTGCGACCAACTGGCGCTCTCTCCGGTGTCTGGTGAGCCCCAGGTATTACACCAGGCTCTTGGCTCTAATACTGAGTTTACTACTTCAATCTTTGACCATTCGTTTCACACGGGAAACATACGGCCTTTGGTGACGCCACGAAATGAGGGAGGTCTTGTATCCGAGCTCTGTGGAGCGCTGCGCGGCAACAGATTCAGTTCGAGTGGAATACCAATATTCTGTCTTCGGCTGACTCTATGTGCAAGTTAATTTTATGAATTTCGCGAGTTATTGAAAGTAACAAGTTTCGTCAGTTATTGACGGTATTCAATGAAACGTTTTTGATATTCGGAGATTTTTTTTCATTTGATATTAGGTTTGTTGATTCAAAACGTACATTTGGTGAGTTCTTTGCGTAAAGTTGGCCGTTCGTGTAGAAATTCCCTTCCTGTCTTTCACGGTGTGTGCTTCTTCGCGGCCTCGCGGGAGCCAGACAGCCAGCAGACTGCGAGCGATGTTGTGAATACGAATGTGTGGAGATCTTTCATTATTGTAATATATACCAGGGTAGTGAATTTTTCGAAATAAAATAACTTGATTTGTATAAAACATGTCCAAACAATAGTGATTGTGCAACACTGGAAATCAAAGTCAGAACTACGTGCACGGGAGGTGAATATACCTGACACGGACACTACACATAAAATGTGTAATAAATACACGTTATATAAAACGTATAATAAATATGTAATATTTCAATACAGGTTTTTATTACATCGAGTTCTAATTAATTTACATTAACTGCTTATATAATATTATGTATTAGTGTTCTTAATTTTGGAAATTACATTTCCGTCACTCGATGGAGCTGCAACCTACAGTTTGTTTGGGTACCAGTCGCTACTTATTGGCAGTACCAATTCAGAACAAGCAAGAAGTCCAACAAATATCGTCATCAAACATGAATTTAATCTCCCAAACAAAGAACGTACTTACAAACATTACGCGATACACTATCTTGAAAACTGCTATATTCTAAGCCTAATACATACTGTTCTAATTACGTTGCACAGCCCCCTGGCATATCACCGATCTGCTTTCCGGCCGTAGCACTGCCTCGCTAATCACTTTGTTCATTATCCCTCTACGGGCAGTGAATCCTTCCCGGGTTACCGGTGAAGGGACGTTTGGCGGGACGGCGGAGGTGCCGCCAGATCCCGTCACGCTTGATGGTCCCGGGGTGCAGGGGGGGGGGCACGTGGTTCAACCGCCGCACATGCGTAACTCGGTAAAAATGTCAAGGTCCGCCCCGATCAACCGCGATAAGATCAACCCGGAATACCGATTGCATTAAGCCGTAGGCTTCCCTGGCCAGAGTCATGCAAATGATCTTGGCTGCAAACCACCCCTGAGGTAAACCACAACAAGATGGTCGAAACGTCGGAACTACAGACTTGGGGTCGTATTTATGAAGCGCCAGCAGCGCTCTTAGGGGTCTGCCATCTGGGTGCTTGCTAGGAGCTTAAGCGGCGACTGGAATTGGCTGGGGGCCGTTCATAAATCGCAAAACCGTACACTGGCAGCCTGATATGTCTGGCAGGCCCCTGGCAGAGGTTTATAAATACGGCCCTTGGACGCGGCGTCAGCCGTACAGTCAAGATCACTTGTAGGACTTCCGACTGATTGATGTTTCCGGGCACGTCAACTGCTATGATCGTTAGCTCTGTTAGTGTAATGAATGTTTTTGCACAGAAGATGGCGACGACTCTCCCCAATTGATGGTGAGATCCGGCGGCGACCTACAAGTCGGCTTGCCGGGAATTTACCCCACCAGGTATCCCCCAGCAGGGCACACCTTAACCGGGACAAGCTCCAAGCTCCCGACATGTGCGGTATTGTATGTATCGATTGTATTGTATGCCCCGACATGCGTGTATGTGAATAAGGGGAGAGGATAGGACAAGCAAGAGGAACGAAAGATCGCAGGCGGTATATGGCTCGTTTGTTCGGGTAATGCTCCGGTAGTCACCTGAAATTGATCGGAGAAATCATGGAAAATTACCGATAAAGAGAAGCCGACCGCTAGACTTAACCTCCAGACAGCGGCTGAATTCGACCTAGCTCCGTAACTAGTGTCCAAACTCCGCCACTATGGCGACTCTACCCCTAGAACCTCCCTATCAGAGTTGCTGCAGAGAGTTGCCGTCGATGTTCCGTTGCGCGGCAGAGGCAGCGACAGCTGACTCTGAGCTGAACTCAGCCGCTGGGGTAAGCGGGTCTCTCCGGCGGCGCCGCAGCCCAAACCGAGCGACGTTCTTTCACGATGCGATAACTAGGGCCCGGATTTTAATGACAAGTCGTATATTTTTTCTGGGCCTTTGGGTGAATTTCAAAACAAGTTATGCACGATTCCAGGTATTGTCGATTAGAAAAACGTATTTTTATTGTGCATATAAAGTCATATGTACACCGTTTTTAGTGAAAGGTCATATTTGGGCCAAATTCTGCCATAATTGCATATATTTTTTGTATTTTTTAAGGACCGTTTTTAGTAAAAGGTCATATTTTGGACAAATTTTGCCCAAAATGCATACATATGTCATATTTTTAAGGACACAAGAATAAAAGGCTTGGAAATGTGTCTCGTATGACAATGTATCAGGTGATATTGTCACAAATAAACTCAAAAATTATACTACAAAGGATTATTTAAAAGAGAAGGATTATTTTAAACAAGAAGTACGCAGTAGTAAAGCAAGACGTTTGATTTGGTGGGTTTTATTGTACTGAACTTGATTTAACAGACACAAGCAATTTTTGTAAATGCTAGTTAGTTGCAAATACTGCAAGCCGTCTGTACTGTACTCACAATCTGTTGAGTGAATTTTTTGTTTGTAACTATCCAAATAATTATCAGTAATTTTTAAAAATTAAACTTGTACAAAGTCATATTTTATTTTTTAAGGTCATATTTATATGTGTTGTTTTCACTCCATTTTTCCCTTTAACATTCTTGTGTTTATCGTTTCATAAACTTTTTTACAGTATGCCATTGAAATTAACTATTAAAATTATTCTGCTTCGTTGTCTGATCTTATTTATAATTTATTTGTATGTACTACGTACTATTTAGCCATTGTTTTGCACACAACCAACAGATTCGACACCTGCATTTGGTTCCTGACGATATAGCATGGTGTTGTTTTTTGAGATTGAGGGATACCGTGAAAAATAAACATGAAGAATTAGGAAATGTCGAGATAAAGTCAGAGAGAAACAGAATTCCGTGAAATTTTGCTACGACACATTTCATTCATCACAAATGACAATCAACAAGATTCGTACTCCACCCAAGATATAAAAAACTAGTCTCTGAAAGGAATAGCTACTCCCATAAATTATTTTGAAAATTGCACTTTCAATCAAGAGGTATCGCAACAATTTAAACAAACTGCTTCCATGTTAATAAATTGATATGTCAGTAGCACACAAGTACTTCTCAACCGTTTTATAATTGTATTCTAAGAACAACGAAGGTAACCGTATGGTTAATAATAATAACAATAATTACAATAGTTAATAATAACAATTTGTTTTGAGCATCACAAAGACGAAGTATAACACTGCAGTCAACTGATGCATCAATCCTGCCGTGTTCGGTACAGCCAGAGCCACCTAGCGTTGTCCGCAAGAACTGTTTCAACTCTTTGGATTTCATCCGTCTCTCACGAATGAACACGTCCTTTACGCGCGCGATAATTGCAGATAATTTGTTTCAAAGCAGGTTAGAAATGCGCATTTAATTTCATCAATACACCGAAAGATAATATTTTTCCAAATCAACGGCCGGCTCACGTTGTAACCTAATTAAGTCAGTAAAATGTTACGACAAATTCAATACTTATTCACTTTTGCCAAATACAGTGGCCGCTACTCAATGAAATCACAGTTAATATTGTAATTCAGCTCTAAGTGTCTCTGTTAAGATCCGCAGGGACTTGATGTCACTTATTGTGTGATCAGAATTCGTTTTAATTTACCAATTAGATCCCCCCCCCCCGAAACCCTTACATCTCAATATTTATGTTTTCGAAACCCTTACATCTCAATTTTGCTTGATAGGAAAATAGAAAACAAAAAAATTGATGGTTTCACAGTTGAAAAAAAGTAAAACATCTACAGACGAACGCACGGATAGCATAAAGATGCCGATTCGGCGATCTCTAGGAGGTGAGACCAATAATTACTCGTATATATGAGTTAAAGAAAATATATTTGTTTTCCTCGACGACTTCAATGTTGCAGTCATGTGACCAGGGATTCATTCTACCTTTTTCGGGAGTGGATAGCTGTAAAATAAAACATCACATTTGCTGTTGACGAAGCCAGATGTAAATAACGAACTTATTTCTACAAACTCAGAAGTAGCAATAAGAGGTGAAGGTGTAAAAATAATGAGAATATTCTGTGAAAACTTCTTAACTTCCAATGACGTCTGAAATGCTCCAGATTTTAGTAATTTGAGACGAGATATGCGTAGGTCATTGGATTCTCAGAAACATCATGTTTAGGAAAAATATGTTAATGGCGTTATCAGAGAAAACTACAATCAAACCTTTATGGAGAACTTTGTAAATTATTGGACACTTAGTTAAATCCATATTGCTGTAAGTTTCTATGTAATATGATAGCCTAAACAAAATATTGTTCTTGAAAAAAGTATAAAAGTATTACGTTATAGATGTTTTATGTATTTTAGAGCTTAAAGAGTAAAATGTACGTAGTTATTGCCTTCTGTAATATTCCCCCACTTTTCATTCCTCTTAAGGTAAGATCAACTTGTACTTAATGTATATGAAAGGGCACTAACTATTTGTTATCAACCGATGAAGTCTAGTTTTCAAAAGAATTATCTTTTTTTTTTTTTTCTTTCTTTCTTTATAGCTTACACTTGCAACATTCCCGTTAGTGTCTACCGAAAGTCTAAGTTACTTGTATCGTGAAACTTGAAACAATTAAATTAGGCTACGTGCTAACGTATAAGAAAAAGTTAACATGTTTAATTAAAAAAAAAGAAAAAGTCTGATTAATTCAAATGAAAGATTAATTTTAAGTACTTAATTTGGAAACAAAAATGTCTGCTGCAGTTTGCCTATGTCCGGATGATTTCCAAAACCAAACTTGATAAACTTGTTTTCCTTTATTTGTGTAAATAAAACGTTGAAAAATTATTTATTTCAACACTGACATAACTTCTCACTCACATGAAAGCGGAGTGTAAAACTATCCCACACTAGTGCCAACTTACCTCAAGTTCTATGCTAACCAAATCCACAAGTAAAGGTTTGTTTACAAATCATGACTTGATTGTTATATTCTTAATGACTTTAAAAGTTCGATAGTCAAACTTTCACGAATAAAAGATACTATAAAGTAATCTAATAAGTGTAGCTTACATTAATACAATCAAACTTCTCAAAACTAAACTGGAGTTGCTTAAAAGTATTATCTAGTGGTACTTCAAAATGGCACGGACTTTCTCCTACAAATTCTTTCACCGTTCTCTTGTGTTTTGTCTAGCTATTTGGTTTCTATCCATCCTCTTCCCGTGTACTAACTCTTGGTGCCTAAAGAAAACTAGAAAGTTCTCCCGCGGTACCTACCGCCCCTCTGAGGATATTACCAAATAAGAACACTTCACAATCACCGTTCATTGTATATCTTGCCTGACTTGCTCCTGCACCTTTACAAATTTATCCATTATATTCCTTGATCACATCTCGGAGAGTGTACCATAGTTCAGAGTATAGGAATCTATTTCCTCAATTACACACACAGACACATCTCACACCTAAGTTCTCACTTAACTCATCTCGTCCCTAAGTTCCAAATTCACGCTTCAAGTGGTTAGAACACTCATCAAAACCGTGACGTCTGTTGGATAGTGTACAATACATAGTGTACGATCAACAAATACAAAATGATCGCAAAATAGCGCCAAGCTAGCAGGATACAAGTAGGATTACAAACAGAATACAATTCAGGATTTACAGAAAAATCATGTCTACTTGTAGATATTGCTGTACCAAGCATTCAAAACGTAACTAAGAAGGTAAAGAAAAGATTTACATTCACGAGTTTGGAAATCGAGATCAGCCGAATGTGGGTCGTAAAACTACAGGTGCAGATAGATATCGGAAGTCTAGGATTGGCTCTGCAAAACATATGCAAGAACGTCTTCAATCTCTGAGGTCAAAACATAGATTGTGTGTGCGAGATAACGTTATTTGAAACAGCCTGTATTTTTCCGCAAATTATTGTAGAAGCATCGCCAGTCACTAGCTGTGCCGCATAGGAAGCCGGTTGCTACCAGGAGTAAATTTTATACTTAATCTAACACCTTACATCTTTATTCGTGAGTTATGGAAAGAAGAAGGAGGAGAAATCGACAGCAACTTTGCCCAGAAACGTTACAACAGGGTTCGTTTTAGAATCATCCTTCGAATGTTGGCCAAGACCCCTGAGAATCCGAAGCACGTGAAATGTGATTCGCACTCCTCGCGGTGCTCCCAGCTCCAAAGGAATTTCTACACGCGCCAGGTCGCACTTGCCGGACAAGGCTTCGCGAACGGAATTCCGCACTTGTACGCGAGAGAAGTAGTCTCTCCCGCCAAAATCAACGCCCCGAGCTCAGCTCTCTAATTAAATGCCAAGTGGACACGAGGCATACCTGCGAGACCTTCGAGGATTCGTACCATACTTCCACCCTCGCCGCAATGCAGCCTCCAGTTAGCATTCAGGGAATGGTCCTCACCTGAAAATTCAAACAACATGAGTTGCGGTAGTAGTGTCACATATTGTAGTGGATCCAATACGAGACAATGGGGCAAGGAAGTGTTCGGAAATTTAAGGGATAGTAGGTAATTTATGTTAAACAAATAACCTTAAAAGGTGAATTTGATGGTATAACGTTGTGATATACCAAAATGACGAACCATGTTTATTACGGAAATGTCATTTTATATGGCATAGAATATAGGGATGTCAATAGACGATCGCGAGGGGGTCACTATGTGACAAATAAACAACCGGCGTTAAGGATCATTTTTCGTTAGGTTGAAATGACAAAGGAGAGGCGGCAAAGGCATTGTTTAGAGAGACAAAAGGAGAAGATAAAAAATTCGGATGCTTCTGAGTTTTTAGAAGAACATTCTTTCGCTTGAGCAACGCGATGATAAGCGGGTCGGCTCCTGATATATTTTACCAGGTTGAGGAAAGACTGTAATTGACAGTTGTATAAAGTTAACTATCGTTCTTATATTAGGATAGAGAGTTCTTGTAGAAAGTAAATGTGTATCTAGGCGTCCACCCGAGGAGCAAGTGAGGGAAGTCACGGATTATAATAGTATCGCCGGGAGAATTTGGAACCAGATCACGGACATTAGGCGAGGACTTTATCCAAAAGAAAGATTCTGCTGCGTCGACGGAGAAGGTTCTACGAGGCGCCATCGAACGAAGAAGTGAAGAGCGCGCGAAGACCCACGAAAGAATAGCAAGGTTTATAACTATCGTAATATAGAGAAAACTGGTCATGACCAAAGATAGATTCATTTTTTATTATCATTATAATAAATTTCTAATTTGTTAAGTTGAAAGAAAGCTGATTATCATTGTTAGTTACGTACAATCCAGCATTTTAATAAGATTTTCAGATTCCTCGCCACTCCGTATGGATGGCAGATTGAATAATTGGTTGCGGAGTAAGTAGAACCAATTATGAACTTCGAACCCCAATGCACTGAGCTAGCACAACGTAATTTTGGAAGCAGAGATATTTAAATTACGTAGGAATCATTAGGTTTTAATTGTAACCTTTTCCTGGCGCCCAAATTACATTTATCAGTAATAATTATGTTTCAAAATGTCCCTCCAAGTGGAGCATGTTTTTAAATAAAAAGACGGGTCTTGTTTCAAATTAGCATCAGTGAATGTCGGACATGTTTCACTGTTATATCTAAATTCGCGGGTTCAAACCCGATCGAAGACGTGAATTTTAAGGGCGAAAAATAATTCGTATACCTTCCTTCGAAGGAGAAATAAAGTGGGCTGTCTCATGAACATTTAACACGTAAAAGATTCTTAAGTCTAAAAGAAGCCTCTCAACAAAATTTTAATCGCCTATTTCGTCGCCCGAGTGATACCTCTTTTCTGTGCTAGATGGAGAAATAAGCGTAGTGAAATTGGTTTTTTCAGGCGGAAGAGCAGGCCTGTTGGCCTGTGCCTTGGCCTGTAAAGTAAGACTTGATTGATTGGTTAAAGAATATTTTTAACAGTTTATTATATTATTTCTATTATTCCATCACGCTTGTCACAGATTTTCTTGAATCAATTGCGCCGGCAAAAGTGTCTCAGGGGGACAATTGATGTCACTGCAGTGCCTCTTACCGGGAGGTTCGAGGTTTGACGGTGGCAGGATTTTTGACACTTGCTCGATAGCTAGGTCGAAATCAGCAGCGGTCTGGGCGAGAATTCTAGCATCCAGGTGCTCTAGACTGTAGTTTTCTGTAGCATCTCCGATCAACACCAAAAGAATGCCGGAGCAGTACCCTAACAAACGGCCCACGGACTCCGTGCGAACTTTCCTTCCCCTTCCTTGCTCTTTCCTCATTTCATACTTACGCCACGATAATATCAATAACATCAATATTTACGTTAAAAACAATTATATTTTTCAGTTTTACACCCAAAATTTGCTTATATTTATGATTTTCTCCTTACATGAACCAAATAATGCTCTCCCCAATAATGTAACATTAAGTCGGTTTCTAGAAAAAACTAGTGTTTCTAAAACAGCGCGTACTTTCTCGCCCGTATTTTCACACGAAATTACGCGAAAAGTACTCAAATTTTCGGAGCATTGTACATGACCTTATAACAAAAGCTATGTAAAAGGAACTTATGTTATTAAAGGAAAAAGTGTTGTTTATATTATAAAATTGAAATATCGGTTTCTAATTCAAGGGCCGCGACATCAGCCTGATCGATTAGGGAATATCAATTTTGGAGAAAGTTGACTGAACGGTTTAGTCGCTATTGTTGTTCACAGATGGACGGGCAGACATTTTGCCGTCATTCGATTTTTCAGTGTCAAGGACCCACAAAACATGGATTCTGACTTCACCACGTGTTAGAGGATTTTTCTTCTTCTAAATTTAGTAACTGGATTAATCCACCTTTTCGTTACCAGGGCCCTAGAATAAGAGATTTTTTTCTGCCGAAAATTCGCCGTTTTTGCGCGCAGCATAACGTAACTTTCTCTCTACCTCATAACCGGTACCGAGAAAGTAAAATAGGTGCAATATATTTTGTTGTAATAAAATACAATATTTTCAAAATCATCTTCTATCACGTTTTGTACAATATTTCGGCATATGAATTAATTTTTGTTAGGTTAGTGTAAATTAAGAGACCAGAACAAAAGCAGCTGTGGAAACCCAAGGGGGAAAATATCATTAGATTTGGCCATGGTTCTTTAATGTCTCTCTAATCTTTGAACGTCATTGTATCAAAGAGATGTTTGTCTGGGCAAAAATGAAAGGATCTGATAGCGCTCCCGACACAAGTGACATCGGCAAAAAAAAGGAATTAGGTTCATTTTGTCTTCATTAATTTTGATACCGCGCATCTCTTTGATACTCTTTCTAACTTTCTTTAAATACAAATTTCGGCAATGTCCTCAACATTGAGCCTGAAATAAGAAACGACTGCATGCTCAGAAACATTCCACAAACGTCCATCAACCCAACAACAATTGCACAAAGCTCGGTTACTGTTTGTATTATTTAATTCACATTTTCACAGAAACTCTTATTACGTTACCTTCGCTTGAGGTATAAAGAAGCGAATTATTTGAAAGAGGGTTCGTATTTACGTTGACCGCGTTGCGAAATTATTCATAAGAGGTAGCAGCGAGAAGGGCGTGTGTCAATTACGCTTCGTTCCCAGCGCTCCTGGTGATAATGTGAGAAACGAAATAAAACAAGTGCCGAGTCCGACGCGTGACTAGAATTTTTGAACCCCGGTTAACCGCGTCTCTCTTCGTTCTCCCTCTGCCCAGCAACTCACCGAGTTCTCGGTCGACCCAACTTGGTATTCATGGTGGGTAACGGTGAGTTAGAAGCGCTGGGTTTTAATTTCTGAAGATAATTACCGCTAATTAACCGCTAGAAGACTTGGATTTCCAAGAGCCCTCATTTGTACATCAACATTTAATCGCATAATATTTCTCCTTGGCGTGTAGATAGATAGATAGATAGATATTTATTATTCTGCAGGTAGGTATATACAACCTGGTGGCAGAACTCTACAATTTACATATTACTAATATTAACTTTAAATTATTTAAAGACATAATAATAATAATAATAATAATAATAATAATAATAATAATAATAATAATGATAATGATAATAATAATATGCTAACAATAATAGCATTAACTACATTTTATGGTTGACCTGCACAGTTATTTGAAGCTATTAAATACAAGATTACACGACTTTTTAATTACACTTCACTTCACTTTCACTTCACTTCACTTCACTTCACAACATTTGAAATTCACTTCCCTTTCTACTTCTATACTGCACTACACTACACAACACTTCACCACACTTCAATACAATACTACTTTGAATATAATCATATATTTAGAACAGGAACGCATTTAATAGTAACTAGTGAAAACCCGTCAAAATTTGACGGTGAGATCTGAGATAAATGTAAAATACTGTGACCAGACTAATGTTCACAATACGTTGCATTGTTTGGATCTTCAGGGTATAACGAAGATATTCTGTGATGCGAGTTCCCAAAATTTTGAACACGTATGGCCCATGGGCAGGTGGCAATGCAATATCGGCGCCAAATTGCACAAAAGAGAGAGCACTATTATACTGACGGATATTATTTCTAAAGTTTTTTGATGTGTCATCATGTCCTATAAACAATTTTTATTTCTTCTGGCATATCGCTTGAAGGTAAACTTACTTTCCCATTTAAGCAACACAGAGTAAATCGTTTGCAGAATTTCTCTCACATGCGAAGTGCAAAGCAGAACAAAACTGACATTTCATAGACAACGACCCAGCAGAAAACGAAATGACCTCACTATCACGACACTTACGCTGACTTTCTCTTTCCCCGCGTCCAGTTAATGTACGTTTGCGTCTTTTGGGACGCGTGGGCAACGATTCGGAATTCGACATAACCTGTGAACAACTTCACTACTTCAGTACAACCGAGCAAAACACACTGTCCGAATGTTCTCAACAAAATACACCACAAAAGCAAATATATGCAAACTGTCAACGCCACAATGCAATAATTACACTGAAACAAAACCTTGATGAATTGTAAACAAATCTCAACAATCAAAACAAAACATCAAACAGCGCCACCATGAAGCATCTATCGACTCATATATATATATATATATATATATATATATATATATATATATATATATATATATATATATATATATATATATATATATCGATTTTGAAACAGCCACCCTTTGGAAGAAAACAATTGACTATTGATAAGCGTACTATTAAAGAAATATTTAATTAATTAATTTACACACTAAATGTTGGTGAATCAACACAAACAATATCTGATAACACATCTAGGGATCACATTCTTTCATTTAAAGGAAAAAATACTACAATCGGTTCAGTAGAAGCTCTAAACGAAGCCATGGCAAAATACCTTATTTTTTTAAATATATAGATTAACACAATAATAATAGCAATAAAAATATCAATAATAATCAAATAATAACTGATAAAATAATCCAACTTACTAATTTAATAAAGTTTACAAATACCATTAGTTCATTTATTTTTAAATCATTGAACACCTAGAGGAAAGGGTTCCAAGGCTGTCGCAGGTAACTTATTCCAGTCCGTTATTGTTCTATTTGTAAATAAAAATTTTCCAACATCTGTTCTCTGTGGCCTAAACTGAATTTTGTGCTTGTGATCCCTCCAACTAAAGTACGAAGGTCTGCCCAGTCGGATGTATATATCTTTCCAAGCTGGATAACCGGCATACGCTTTGTACAGGGCACAGAGTCTTGCCTTAACTCTCCTAATTTCTAGAGACTCCCATTCAACATTCTTCCTATTCCCTCGGAAAGTAAGTGTATACGCTCTTCTCTGTACTCTATTCAAATATTCCTTTTGGGAATTTCTATAAGAGTCCCAACAAACAGCTCCGTATTTTTATTAATGGACGAACTAGAGATAAATAAGCTCTTTTTTTAGTATTCGCATAGTAAAATGCAAGGACCTCCAGGCTTTCCCTGCGAACAGTTTACCTAATTTTCCCAACTCAATTTGCTATCAAAAATTATCCCCAGGTACTTACAAGACACGACTCTTGGAAACGTGATGGTTTTGCTTTCCGAACTATTTATTGTCATGTCATGTCAATGTATAACAGAGGTCTGTAATATTATGAACATCACCTTCAAGTGTGAAAATTTGACACTTGTACTTTTCAGCGAAAACACAAGGCTATCAGGTATACTTTTCATTGGCTCATTTGATCTAACTTACAACTTCAAAGTTTTTATTTACAAATAAAAACAAAATACAGAGTTTAAAAAATCTAACCTCATGTCAGTTTCAAGTATAATATAAAAGAAAAAATAATTTGACATTGGATTCTTATTTTTATATACTGTTCTCTTATTTCACATTGTTGATACTATTTTAGCGAAAGCGTCTATTATATATGTTCAAAAAAGTTACTTTATCTCTCAGAAGATTTATGTATAATTAAACAATTGTTTTCTCATAATGTAGATACTATTACATTACTTAATTATATTGAACTACTTAATCAATAATAAATGAAGTCATGTGATACATTTCACGCACGTCTTTTTGTAAAACACGAATCTGTTATGACACTTTATTTACCCAAACAAGTAACATACACAAATCCCAATCATGTAGTACTATACACATGTTACATGAAATAGACAAGCAAATATGAATTTTCAAAGAAACTGCTTGTATGTATGCATAAGACATTTTCCTTTTTGAAATCGATTTTTACAATAATAATCTTCTGCCAAAAACGAGAAAGTTGCAGGCAAAATAAATTACTTTATTAACATATCTTTTAAAGATATTAAACTTCTTTTATATCCTTTGTACGAACTGATTAAAAGCAAACGCGGCAGATGAATTAACACAATGTTCGTTCGTCGAACTCGTTTCCTTGCTATTCAATTAAGAATAGAATCTTATTTTATTTAGGTTTTTACAACTTACATCAATAGTTCTTACTTTCGCGTATACTTTGCATAGAGGATGAAAAGTGGTTCTGCAAAAAATTGTTGACAGATATTGTCGGAAATGTACGATTTTGGGGTTCTTGATAACTGAAATTTTCTTTTTTTTTTTAGAAACGTCTGTCTGCCGGTGCCTCGCTGGTGGAAGGCACTTGGTCTTGGAAAACCCGGAAAATCTACAACTTCATTTTTGAAGATAGACATTTTTCCTTCAAAATATTTGTTCACCATTATGGCATTTATTTATGTCATCTCTATTATTTTCAACTTTGAGTGGTTTTCGTGTAATTTTGAGTGAAGTCGGATATTTTTAAAAAAGGAAACGATAATTTCTTAAAAGCGGCTCCCAATATTTACTTTCTCGCTAGCACTTACGCAGTAGAGAGAAAGTTATGTAATGCTGCGCGAAAAAACGTTCAATTTTAGGTAGAAAACCTCTTTTTACAATGTTCTGCAAACGAAAAAGTGGATAAATCCAGATGCTAAATTTAGAAAAAAATCCTTTAACACGAGGTGATTCTGTGATTTGTGGGTCCTTGTGCCGAAAAATGGATTGACCGTCACACATAAGTCTGTCCAACCGTCTGTCTGTCTGTGAACAACGTTCTGCCGATTTTCTCCAAAATTAATATTCCTCAATCGACCTGGTTGATGTCGCGGCCCCTTGAATTTGAAACCGATATTTTAATTGTAGAGTACATGAAGTTCCTTGGACATTTTCCAAATTTTCAAAAATATAGCTACAACGCTTTTGATTAAACTTTGTTATTGGATAGTGTGAAGAACGTTTAAGAAAATGGCGCAGGGCTCATGTTCGTTGGAAATCCTGATTTTTTGAAAATTGAAAAAGTTTTTTTTTGGCGTCTTCCTACCACTACAATTATGATTTTTTTCTTAATGGAATGTGTTAATCAAAAACAGATCTAAAAGTAATTCCATGTCCGATATTTCGAAAACATGAGTACTTTGAGCGAAATATTGTGTCAACGCGCATGAGACATTTCAGAAATTGAACATGAGAAATGTGAGCATTGAACATGAGAAGTTAAAGCTTTGAGAAATCGAACATGAGAAATTTTGTGTCAACAAACATGCCATCTGCACCATTTTCTTAAATGTCCTTCACACTATTCAACAACAAAATTTAATCAAAAACGATGGAGCCGGCCTTTTGAAAATTTGGAAAATGTCCTAGGGGCTTCATATAAAGTACCGCCAAAAATTGAAATATCGGTTTCAAACTCAAGGGGCCGCGAAATCGACCAGATCGGTAGGGGAATATCAGTTTTGGAGGAAGTTGGCTGAACGGTTTAGCCGCTAGCGTTGTTCACAGACGGACCGACAGATAGATGGACGGAGAGACGGGCAGAGGGACAGAGGGACAGAGGGTCAGAGGGACAGACGGGCACACGGGCAGACGTGCAGACGGGCAGATGGACTGACGAACGGATTGACGGGCTGACTGACTGACGGACAGTTTGCCGTCATTTGATTTTTCGGTACAAGGACTCTCAAAACATGGATTCTGGTTTCACCACGTGATAGAGGATTTTTTAAATTTAGCAACTGGATTTATCCACTTTTTCTTTACCAGGGGCCGGTAATCAGAGTTTTGCTGCCAAAAATTCACCGTGTTTTCGGGCAGCATTACGTAACTTTCTCTCAACTCCATAGGGAGAAAGTAAAAATCACGAAATGTGATTGACTACAAACCTCAAACTTCTTTCTAAACCAAACACCATATCTTTTAAATATAAATAAGATAAATAAAGTTTCATGAATCATACTTTCTGTTGCGAAATCTGCCTAGCGTGACATCCATGCAACATTCTATAACTTTAAAACAATATCTGTAAAAAAGTTGTAAATTATATTTTTTGTTTTTCTTTAACTCTTAGTAGGCAATTACAATAGCATTTTTAATCGACAAATATTCAGAGCGAAGGGTCAAGGAAACAAGTCAGTTTTGCACCATTTATAAAACGCCGTTGGCACACAACCCCATAAGTATGCTACTACTGGATGGAGAATTGCCTTCCAAAGGTGCATCAAGCAGATTTAAGATGAATAAGGTATGAATTTGTAGATTGTACTATGAACGAATCAGCTGGCACACATGCAAAACTCATTTCACGATGCAACATATGGTACAATCGCGAAGCTTTAAGCTCTTAAAATCCCATTTCCAAAACCACGAAGTTACGAGTTGTTTCTTGATCGGTAACCTACAAAATGAGATTTTTTGACTTTTTTTACATTTTTGAAAATCCCATTCAATAGCAGGGAACAGGAACGTTCAGAATTTTGAAGTGAATGTAAAATTATTTTGTCTATTTGATATTCCGCGCAATTTAATTGTCTTTCATTTTGTAAATAACTGCACAGTAATATTTATAGAATGTTTACCTACGCATTGCATCGTGTCCAAGAGATGGAACACACAGTTCAGGAACTGAACATTTGAAGTCGGATTCCAGTATGGATTATTTTCACTTTTGAAAGAATGATCAACATAGTGCAATTTCTACGCTTGTTATAGGTATAGGTATCGGCTACCACCACGGAATTTATCTACGCTTGTGTTCATTGATAATAATTATCTATTATTAGATTCCACAATGATCTTAGAATCTACTTCTTCGGATTCGAAAGTGGCCGGAAGAAAACCCGCCGCTCGCTCAGGGTCTTCCGTCTCCAATAATGAAAAGTGCGAGTTGGAAGCTGCAGAGTTATCATAGTCCAAAGTGCTCCGTCAACCTTTTACAGCTGGGCTGATGCAATTGGGATTTATGACGACTGTCGCCGCATCGGGTAACTGCGCGTCCCCGCCTCGTCAATATTTCACGACGCGGAGACGGATGCGGCGGATGAGACGACGGAAAAATAAATTAGGATGAAGAAGACGAGGGAACGAAGAAGGCTACAAAGAGGGTAATGAATAAGAGAAAAATTCATTTTCATGGGAGAGAAAAGGAAATTTGGTTAAGAAGGGGAAAGAAAGCATAAAAAGTAATGAGTTAAAGTAGTTAAAATATTAATAAAGACAACGTAGAAGGACGGAAGTAAAAATTAAAAGTAAGTTTGTATTTAATTGAAATTATTCCAGAGCATACAGTAAATGAATGAGGAAAATTATTATGTAAAGAAATCAAAGCAACGGATGGAATTGCATATGGGTAATAAGCCGAAATAAAAACCATGTTCACTGTGTGGATTTTGAATCAACAAAGAAATGTGTGTGTGTGTGTGTGTGTGTGTGTGTGTGTGTGTGTGTGTGTGTGTGTGTGTGTGTGTGTGTAATATCTTTATATTTCTCCATGCACGTGAGCAAGTAAGAGTGAGAGAGAGGAGAAGAAGAAGAAGAAGAAGAAGAAGAAGAGATTTTTAACTGTTTTTTACGTAAAATAAATAAAGAAGAAGAAGGCATGAAGATAGAGTAGGAGAAGAAGAAGGAATAAAGATAGAGGAGAAAATAAGCAATGAAGATAGAGAAAGAGAAGAAGAAATGAAGATAGAGGAAGAGATGAGAAGAACGGAAAAGGAGGGATAGGTAAAGGGAGGGAAGGTTGGAGGAAAAGAGGGAAGAAAACAAAGAAAGGGGGGGAAGAGCCTGAGAAAAAAGGGACAGGGAAATAAGCAAAGAGCGAAACCAAGGGGAGGTAGTGGGGCAGAGTAGGCCACGCTCAGGGCGCACGCCACCCCGCGCCACGGCAGCGCCATGCAAGGAAACTCCGTGACGGCGTTGCTCATCTTTCGGTTCAGCCTGCGAGAAGCCATATGTTCTAAATGGCAAATCCGATATCCGATATCATTCAGTAAGCGTTCCTTCCCAGAGAGTCGCGTCCCAAATCCCACACCAAAACCCGATGTTCCAATAGCGTATGCATGGATTTCTATAGGCGATCGAATCAAGAGGTCTCATCGTGAGAGCGGCGTTCAAATCCGTATTGTGCACGATTACATCCTTTTCCTGTATTTGTTGTATACAACGTACGTTTCAATAATACACTATTTAATTATTTAAATCAATATAAGTAAAAATATTTATCATGCATCATCATCATCATTTTCAAAAGGGCATTGACAATATAAAATACACAGATATGTAAGTAGCTAGCCATACAAACATTCCATACTTTGTAAATCATTGATTTCAAAGTGAAAACACCATAATATTATATCCTAATTTCGAACGGCCAGTCCATTAACTGTGCGTTACAACATAACACATTCGGTACTGGCGTGAGTATAAACTTTCTAATATTTTATACATAACAAACCTATCGTTAAGATTTAATTTCGCTTAAAAATAAAATTAGTCCACTTTAATGTTATCCTAGACTACCACTTCTGTCACTTTTGCTTCAATTTAATTTTACTTCTCGTAACATTAATAAACTTTACAAGAGTTATTGTTACTTTTCGTACCTACAAAAGCCAGTGTACTGAGTATAAAGGTATTAATGATTGAACATCAATATTGAGAAGTGAAAAATATTACATACAAAGATAAATATTCAACATTTTTATTTACTCGTTACCGCCGCGGTAGAGAGTAAGTTATGTAATGCTGTGCGAAAAAACCGCGAATTTTTGGCAGAAAAATTTGTATTACATTACGAAAAAGTGGATAAATCCAGATGCTTAATTTAGGGGAAAATCCTCTAACAGGTGGTGTAGTTATAATCCATAATTTTCGGGTCCTTGATACCGAAAAATCGATTGACGGCAAAACATCTGTGCGTCTGTCTGTGAACAACGCTAGCGGCTAAACCGTTCAGCCGATTTTCTCATAAATTTATATTTACCAATTGATCTGGATGATGTCGCGGCCCCTTGAATTGAAATTTATTGGATAGTGTAAAAGACATTTAATAAATGGCGCAGGTCTAATATTCACTAGCAACCCCGATTTTTCAAAAAGTGAAAAAATTTTAAAATTTGTTCGGCGTCTTCCTACAACTACAATTATGAAGATAAACATTTTTTTCCTTAATGAAATTATTTCATCAAAAACAGATCTAAAAATAATGTTATGTTCAGTTTTTTAAAAACATGAATATTTTTGGCAAATTGTGTGTCAAATATTGGCAATTTTTATTGTTTAAACCATTATTTTTCTTAAAATGGCACACATTTTTTTCATTAAATTTAGACCTTAGCCTAAAGGACACTTAAGAGAATGGAGTAGGTTTCATGTTCGTTGAAATACCTAATTTTTAAAAATTAACCGACAATTAATTTTTTTCGGCGTCTTCCTAGAACTACAATTGTGATGATACAATTTTTTTAAAGAAATGTGTTTATCAAAAACAGTTCTTCAAATAAAGTCAAATTGATTTTTCTGAAAACAATATTTTTTGTGCATTTGTCGACAAAATTATCGCCCGCTCCGAATTAACAGCCCTCATGAACGTAATTGCAGGCAGGCAGTTGGATGCTTCGTAAGTTAGAATTTGTATATTATTTCATATTTCTTTGTTTCTTACATTCGACCTTTTATTATACATTTACACATTAATCTTTTGTCAATTATTTAAAGCCTACATACAATATATATTTTCAAAAAATTAGGTATTCTGCCATGGCTTCGTTTGGAGCTTTTACTTAACCATTTGTATTTATTTTTCCTTTAAATAAAATAATGTGATTCCTAGATGTGTTATCAGTTATTGTTTGTGTTGATTCACCAGCATTTACATGTAAATTAATGAAATAAATAATTCTTTAATAGTACGCCTATCAGTAGTCAATTGTTTTCTTCTAAAGGCTATATTTCAATATCGATAGATATAAGTATAACGAGAGATGTACGTCCTCGCCGCTTGATGCGTGTATTGTCTACAATTCGTGTATGTTGTGTTTCAGGAGCAATATTTGCATTTTGGTGGTGATTGTGTTTACATCAATTTGCTTTCATGGTGTGTTTTGAAGAGAAATTCGGACAGTGGGTCTTATTCGATTTTACTGAAGTAGCGAAGTACGTACTTACGTTTACTGTTGTGTCTTATCTATGAAACGTCTGTATTGTTCTGCTTTGTACTTCCTGTGCGAGAGAAATTCTACAAACCAGATTACTTTGTGTTATTTATTTATTAATTTAGTCAAAAAACAGTCAAAAACTGTATGTGACGTATGGGGGAGAAAATTGGAAAATTGGAAAAATGTTAATGGACAAATTAACTTAAATGGACAAATAAGCTTGCCTTCTAGTTATATGTCAGAAGAAATGAAACAGTTGTTTATAGGAGAAGATGGGACATGAAACTTCAAAAATAATATTCATCATTATAATTATAGTCTGCCTTCTGTGTCATTCGGTGCTCATATTACATTGCCACCTGATCATGAGCCACATGTGTTCAATTGTGTGTTTAAATAAAACAAATTGATTTTGAGATGCATAATATCTAATCATTTTAACCATAAAGTGAATAATTGCAGAGATGAAAAAATTAGCATTAAATAAGAGAAGTTTGCTCTTTGTTCTTTCTATTTAAGAATTTGCTTTGTGAACATTAGTCTAGGCACATTGTTTTACATTTTTCTCAGATCTCGCCGTCAAATTTTTACGAGTTCCCACAATGAAATAAAAATTGCTTTCCTTCAGAGAACATCAGATTGGAATGCAACAATGACATTCCACGTCGCGAATCGGTAGCAGAATTTCTGTGAATTACGTCTCATTGTTGGGACATGATGTAGCTGTATGAAAAGCAGTTATAACTGTCGAATTAGCGTTGATATTTGCTTGAAAATATGTAGTTTTTCACCAAATGTTGTAAGATTTGAAATGAGTTTTACAAAAAATTATAACTGAGATGTGATAATTCGGAGAGAAATTGTTGTATAAATCAGTGGCGAAGCTGAAGGATCATCTGGGAGCCTTAGAATAACCAGATTATTTTTCAACAAAATGTGTCAGTTACCATGTGCCATTTACTCAATATTTTTTACTGAATCGTTAAAGAAAATTAAATATTTTCGACTCTACCCCCCCCCCCGCTTACACGCGTGATAACCAGCAGACCTGCTGGCTGAGCGGGGAGTTCGTCAGGGGGAGCCTGCCTGCGGACAGACACCGGGTGGCTCTGCCGCGCATGCGCACCACAGGACCTTCTTCTCACTCGCACTCACTGGACAGAGAGCCTAGGCTCCGAGCTGGCTCCCAGCATGCGCAAACTTGTACCGCGAGGCACATCCACGTCCCGGCCAGGCAAATTCACCTCATCATCTAACATTGTGAGAAAGTAGAGTGAGTTGTTTGTGTGACGTTTGTTCGTGTTTTCTTTATGAAACAATTAATGAAGCTGTTCAAAATGAAATGGGTATGACCTACAAAATTTACCATAAATCGCGCAGCCTTGCTACAGTAACTTTCAAAATTGGTAGTTGGCAACATTTAATTTTAGAAATATTTATTTGACGATACGATCAAAAATAATCCATCGTGCCATTCCTTCTTCCTGCTGCCCAGGCATTCTGACGAACCCCGCCCCCTCCGGGGAATGTTCCGTTGTCAGGGAAGCGCTGTGGGCGGGGCGCCGCGGGGCGGGACGCGATGGGCTAGGGGGCGGGGCGGAACGCAGTGGGATACGGAGGGTGGGGCAGGCGGGGCGATGCGGGACGGGTGCGGGGCCGGGGCGGAGTGGGGCGGGGCGGGGCGGGAAGGCGCTCTGGGATTTGGAATGCATTAACAGGCAGCGCGGGCGGCTCGGCGACAAGTGGATTTGTGCGGCGCGGCGCAGCGCTGCTGGCGCGAGGGCGTGTGCCCAGCATGCGCAACGCGCCTCTTCGCCCGGCGCCGCGCGCCCAACGCTGCCGCTGGGAGGAAGCGGAGGCGAGGGCGTCGAGGGAGTGAGGGAGGAACGGGTAGTCGAAAAATGCGTGTGGGGCGAGGCCCTCGAAGGGTACGAAGGGTGCCGGATTGGTGCGAGGACGCCGAGGGGACGAAAGGAATGACAGGAACGAAATATACATGGTCGAGAAAGACAAGGGGGCGAAGGGATCCGCATGGTGAGGGGTGCAAGGGTGTCGAGGGGACGAAAGAAGTAAGAGGAATAAGAAAATAAGTGGAGAACGGGAAAGTCCTGGGGGACGAAAGAGTCTGGAGAGGTGAGAGTTGGGACGGTAAAGAAGGTGTTAGAAAAGAATAACAGGAACCAAACATATGTGGAGAACGAGGAAGTCGAAGGGGACCAAGAGGTTAGGGATGCGAGGGCGTCGAGAGGACGCAAGGAGTGACGAGAAATACGTGGACGAGGAAACCCTAGAGGACGAAAGGGTTCGGAAGGGTGAGGGTGTCGAGGGAGCGGAAGGGAAGTCAGGGACGAAAAATACGTAAAGGACGAGGAAATCGAAGGGGCCTGGAGGGTTGAGGGATCCGAGGGGGACGAGACGAAAAGAATGACGAAAAATTACTTGGGGTCCAAGAAGTTAAAAAGGACGGTGGGAACGAGAGTGGCAAGATGCACGATGTCGAGGGTGAAGAGAGGGGACAAGAGAAGACGAAACAGTCTAGGAACTTGAAGAGGCAGAAGGGGTGAGGGGAGCAAAGGTGGCAAGATCGGAGGAGAGGAGGGTGCGAGGAGGACAAAAAGATAGGGAAGGTACGAGGAGGCGATGGGCAGATGATCAACGAGTGGTTGAAAAGAGACAAGGTAATATTACCTGTTTGATAAGATAAAGAAAATGCATGACAAATTTTGAAAAAAGATAATGTTGTTTTATACAAACGGAAGATTTACAAGCTGAAGTAAAAATACTGATCTTATTTCCTCACATTTTTATTCAATTTTTTTTTTTTTTTTAAGAAACATTTTGGTCAGTTGTCTTTATAAACCTTTTTCAGGTCAACACAATGCCTACTCCCGCGGGCATACTGCCCTCAAGAGCCGGCCATCTTCACGAGAGAGCGGCGAAAGAGTAAGCAGTGGGGAGAAGACAGCTTTGCGACGGGGGGGAGAACCCTCCCATTTGCAAAGAGGGGTTGTCGCGGCGCGTAGATTGAATGCCCGGGCGTCTATTTGTGATTACATCGTAGCAAAGCGAATTACATTCAAGCAATTAAAATACTTGATATCCAAATCAAATATTCATATCTAATTCGTTTTAGGTTCGTACTTTAGATTGTACTATATCTACAACAAACATTTCCAAAATGAAAGGTGTTGATTCTTGAACAGTGTTTAAGAAAGAGTCCGTCATGTTCTCGCAATTGCTCTTTCAATTTACGCGCTACGGTGCGAATTGCGCAATCTCATTGGCGGTCCCCACTCCTATAATTGAATCGCTTATTTCAGAAACCCGTCAAACGCCAAAATTTAAAATGCGCTTTAGCGGTGGAATATCGCTTATTCCATATTTACCTGAAAAATATTAATTTATTAACTGCTTTAATATTAAAAAATATTTTGAAATCGGAAAAACTGGGACACTTTTTCTCAATTTTCTTGACATTACAAATTTGGCGTTTGACGGGTTTCTGAAATAAACGATTCAATTGGTCCCATCCCTACTCTTCCTGGCTTGCCGCATTTGCACTCAAGTTCCTCGCGCGCGGCTCCCGAGGTCAGTCAAAGTACAAAATTCTGCGCAGACCTCACTATTTCCATATTACAATGCATTCATGCGGATGAGCTTTTTAAATATTTCGTAAGGAATAAGAAAGTGTTTCGGGAAAAAACCACAAAAACATTACTTTCATTTTTCCGTAACTTAGAAAAATTACCTGACAAAACCTTGCCTTTTTATGCATACGCGACCTTTAATGTGATCTGTGGCATCGAATCTACATATAGGAATGACTTTCACAAGTTTCCATGACAATGCCTTACAGTTATTTGAGCGTTAAAGTTAATCTAAACATTAATATTTTTACATGCTCCTGACCGTTTAAAAAATGTCAAAAACGTAAAAAAATGTTGTTTTAAAAGGAAAGTTATAAGAATGGGAGTCAAATGAGCCACGGATGGGACATGAAATGGTTAGGGAATTAAAAAAAAGGAAACGTTAATGTAAACACGAGGGTGGCCAAATATTGAGACAATATTGTATAGAAATTGCAATACGTGTGAAGGAATTTGAAGTGCACAGAAAGCAAAGTGAAAAGTTAAATACATAAGAAGAAAGAAACAGTGTAACTTGTATCAGTTTCAAAGCCGATTAGAAGACAAGAGTGAATAACAAGTGAATAATTGGCTCAGGATAACGTAGATGAGACACTTTTGGAGATGATCTGCACATAGTAGAAGATAATCGAAGGCGAGTGATGTGGTATAGGCCGTGGTCTAGTTAGCATTGAAGTACCAAACGTTTCGTCCACAGCTGCGGTGGACATCTTCAGTGGCGGCAGCGTCGTGGGGGTAGTCTCCGGGTCGGCGGCTGCCCAGCGACGAAGATCACATAATATTTCTTAAATTCCCGTTTATTATTTTTTTTTTTTTCGCCTCGCTACCGCTTTCTAATATTGTCTATTATTTTTCTGCTAATTATTACTATCTTGGCTCTTCTTTTCAATGTCTTGTTTTGTCAAACCTCATCATTTTAGTTTATTCACGTCGTGACGTCAATACGATGCGTCACTTGTTTTACGTTCGTTTCAATCATACTTTTAATTATAACTCGTGTCCCAGGCGTTTCCCAAAATTGTAATAACTTTCGAAATTATTCATAATTTTTTGTTCTGTCGTTCGCCAAAGTTCCAGTTCGATTCCTTCAAGCGTTTTCCTGATATTCGCTAAAAATCACATTTGCCATTAACTTTACTATAGTAACAATGGCCTCCATGCCCATGCCTTTTGACTGAAGATGTATGATTACAGTTATTTC
Source organism: Teleogryllus occipitalis (assembly GCA_011170035.1). Taxonomy (NCBI): domain Eukaryota; kingdom Metazoa; phylum Arthropoda; class Insecta; order Orthoptera; family Gryllidae; genus Teleogryllus; species Teleogryllus occipitalis. The sequence goes on along the minus strand of BLKR01015355.1, from coordinate 4,462 downwards.
GAAATCTCGTGAACCGCTTGCGCAATCTTAATGATTCTTTTTTCTAATAATTCCAAATATTATGCTTTACTGTGTGTTAATGTTAATTTTGATTTTCTTTCGCGCATTTGATTAATTTAGAAAAAAATGTTCGTGCGCGGCGCTGCCGTCTTCTGTCTCCTTGAATACAAATTATCACATTTTACAGAAAGTTTTTACTCTCTGGAATAGAGTTTTTTTTTTAATGATCGCGAATCATTACAATATGTTATAAAGAACGTTAAAAATATGGTGTTAGTCTCGTTTTCGGCTATTGTTCCGATTTTTCGAAAGTGCCAAACAAGGGACATTAAAACTACAAAATTGGAGATAGCGATTTTTGTTCAAACAATGTCTGTGATAAAAACTCAGCTCTTTAAAAAAGATCATGTACAATTTTTGGAAAAAACCGAGCTGGTTTTGCTTAATTAGTGGCTGTAACTTTTGCAATTTCTAAAAACGAAATTCTTTCTCAAACCTTCACGATTTTTTTTCATTTAAGTTTCTCCTCGTATGTAACGATGGAGATAGTGCTTATTGTATTTTTCTAGAAATTTCAAGAAAAAATTTGGAGCCGTTTTTGAGAAAATTTTGAAGATGTCCGGGGGGCTTCATGTAATGCACCCCCAAATATTAAAGAATGATTTTCAAAATCTCAAAGCTTCAACTAGAGCCAGATGGACAGGGGCACTTGAATTTGGAAAAGATCATACATGTATTTTAGGCGCTAGTATGTGTTCACAGACGGACGGGCGGGCGGGCGGGCGGGCGGACGGACGGACGGACGGACGGACGGACGGACGGACGGACGGACGGACGGACGGACGGACGGACGGACGGACGGACGGGCGGACGGGCGGACGGACGTTTTGCTTTCAATTGTTTTTTCGGAAACTAGGACCCACAAAACAGGGATTCCGGCTACACTATGTGTCGAGGGCTTTTTTCTTAGTTTAGCAACTGGATTTATTTCATTGCCAAGGCTCGCGCAGCGTGTCATAACTTCCTCTATACTACGTATATTACTCCATATATACATACGTATACGAGAAAGTAACTAGAGGTGCTACAGAATGGCACGGACTTTCTCGTAGTAAAGTTTTATAATTTCCTTGGTGTGGACCGGCTTTACGATCTTGCGCCACCCTCATTCCAGCTGCCATTTGTCATCGCCCAAAGAACTTTTTTTTTATATTTTCTTAACTTTTCGCTTTTTTAATAGTGCCACCAAAATATTACTTCAAGAATATTAAAAAAGAGTAAAATCTCGACCTAAATAACAATTTTCAATGAAAATTTTGAAGCCATTATTAAGAAAATTGCGAATAAACATTACTTTAAATGCGGAATTTGAGGCTTTCACAGGAATCTCCTTAGTTCTCGAAAACATTCATTGGAAGTCATTTGAAGCACTTCCATTCACAAATGCCATAATCTATTCAAATCGATGGAAATGTGCATATTAACGGCGTAACGTATTTCTCTCACGCCGTTAAATAAAAAATTAATAAGTAATTTCAATTTTAATTAAAATTAATAGTAATTTTTGCTGACCTGGATGGTCGAGGTGGCTATTTATTTATTTTACGTCAAAAAAACAGTTAAAAACTGCGTATGACGTGCTATGGGGAAAAGTGAGTTGTGTGCACATTTTCAAAAATTCTGTGATCCCTACACTTAGTCATATACTACTTAAATTTTGAAAGGGAGAAAAAAAACAAAAAAACTCCCATGCAATAAAATCTATTTTCAAGGATAAATAAGCAATAAATTTTTGCTCTTATTACTTCCTGCCGCGACAACATGGAAACGATAATTTGAATAATTGTATTTCCCACTGAATTCTAGATGACGTGCACAGAAAATGAAGTTACATTTATGTCCAGAAGCAAAACAAGGGCCATCTCAGCATTTGCTCAATGGATCAGAGAAACTGGACGAAAAACCTGATCGAGATGGGGGTCATTGACCCGGAAGCTGTGTTACAATAGTTGTTACAGGTTGTTTATACTCATTTATACAGTCCAAATGGTAAATAATGCATTATGTATCATTGTTAAAATCAATGTTACTTTTCTTGTGATGCTCAGTATAGTCTCTAATTGTATAGAAACAGTTATGCAGCAGAAACGATTTCACTTGGGATTTAAACTTTTCTATTGAATTTAATCGTTTAATGTCATCTGGCAAAGTTTTGTAAAATAATGTACATGTATTGTATGTGAATTTTTTGTAATGAGCTGTTGATACTGTCACCTGATGAATATGATTTCTACGTCGAGTGTTGTAGTTATAGACTTCGGCATTTTCTGAAAATATATTCCCGCCCTTAAGCAAGTCATTTTTTACAAAAATCACTGATTCGTAAATAAAAAGACACGGTAATTGTAGAATTCCTAGATTAATGAAGAGAGGCTTACATGAATCACGTGGGTGGGATTTGGTTATTATTGGTACAATTCGTTTTTGTAATCTAAAAGTCTGGGAGTTATAAGATGTATTTCCCCAGAATATTATGCCATATCTCAGGCGGGAATGAACATTCGCGAAGTATACACAACGAGCAGTATGAAGGCTGACTGAATTTGCAAGAATTCTGAACGCGTAGCATAATGAACTTAATTTTGTGTTTAATTCATTTAAATGGACGTTCCATTTAAGGTTTGACTGAATTGAGAGACCTAAAAATTTTGTTGCATTAACATGAGTCAATGGTACACTGTTCATTTTCAATGGAGCACAGAATTGTTTATTTGAAATGGAAAACTGCATTAAAACCGTTTTCTTTTCGTTTACTATTAATTTTTTATTTCGGAACCAATTTGAAACATCTGATATTGTACTATTTACGGTTTCTTTATAGCAAAGGATGTTCGTATCATCCGCAAAGAGAACCGTTCTTCCGTTTCGAATCGTCGAGGGCATATCGTTTACGTAAAGTAGGAACAGAATAGGGCCTAAAATCGATCCTTGAGGAACTCCACATGCAACGAGTCGGAAAAGTGCGTACGTAATGTTCCATCATTCCAGTAAGGTATTTCAACTTTCTGAGATCGTTGTTTAAGGTACGAACATAACCAATCTAGAGCAATACCACGGATTCCATATGAAGGTAATTTTGAAAGTAAAATGTCATGATCAATGATGTCAAAAGCTTTTGAGAGATCTAAAAATAATCCAATAGGTGCCTCGTTTTGATCTAATGATGAGGCGACATCTTTAAGAAAAGAAAATATAGTTGTTTCCGTTGATTTTGATTTTCTAAATCCATGTTGGCAATCTGAAAGCGCGTCGTGTTTAGTGAGAAAGGTTTCCATTCGTACGTAAAAAAGTCTCTCTAATATTTTTGAAAAAAACTGATAGAAGAGAAATGGGCCGATAATTTTGAATTTCATTTTTGTTGCCTTTTTTGAAGAGCGGCTTAATTTTAGCTGTTTTGAAAATATCTGAAAACGTTCCAGTGCATAAAGATGCATTAAATATGTGAGTTAACGGGTGTATAATGGCATACGCACAAGTCTTTAACAAAGAATTCGGGAATTCATCTAAACCGGACGAATATTTATTTTTTAGTTTACCGATTATTTTGAGAATTTCATAGGAAAAAGTTTCGGAAACGAACATTGTGTCTAAAATTTTGGGTGAACTGTCTGTTTTTGAATTTTGTGGCTGAAGACCCTTAGTGAGATCGGCAGCAATTCTCGAAAAGTATTGGTTAAAGAGATTAGCCACTGTTGCCGAATCGTTCACATTTATATCGTTATATTTTAAAACAACATTCTCTACGGGTTTTCTAGTTGATTTGGTAGTATTTTTTATTATATTCCACATTGCTTTTGTTTTATTATTTGAGTTCAAAATGTCCTGATCGTTTTTCATGATTTTAGCCTGCCTTATGACTTTTCGTAACAATGTTTTGTATTTTTTAAAGTAGATAAGGAAATCTTGGCTAAGAGTGAGTACCGACTCAGCGCTTCGGTCCGAAGGGTCGCGGGTTCGAGTCCCGCCTTGGGCATGGCTGTTTGTCCCTTGACTTTGTGTGTGTTGTCGCGGAGGGCCTCGCGTTCTGCTGACCCCAGATCAGAGGAGCCCGCAAGTGTTTGTCTAGTGTATGGTCGAATATGCGTCCCTTCGGGACGTGAAGGGCAACCGGCTGTCGGCTGGATACAAGCCCTAGGAAAAAAAAATTGTAATTTTTGAAGGACGAAAATGATACACCAAAATAAACTTAACGTCATATTAAACAACACAATAAGCACTATCCATTGGAAAATTTTGAAGACAAAATTTGAAGTCATTTTTGAAAAAATGGCGTTTGTTTGTGAAAATGCGGAATTGTACCGGAAAACGTTGTTTTCGGGAAACTGTGTTTGACATTACCTAAAGCACATATATTCATAAATCTTTGATCCAGGTGAATAAGCTGATAAGTCATAAACATTTA